>CAJRAI020000367.1:0-37691 GCA_907164885.2 Dolomedes plantarius
TATATATATATATATATATATATATATATATATATATATAATATATATACAGTGGAATCTCGATCTATCGTTTTTCAAGGGACCGATTGAAATGAACGATAAATGCGGGAAAACGATAGATGCGGAAACATAACAAAGCAACATGATCTTTGAGACTGGATAAAATGAACGACACATACGGAAAAACGATGGATCCGAAAACGATCAATCGAGATTCCACTATATATATATATATATATATATATATATATATATATATATATATATATATATATATATATATATATAATATATATACAGTGGAATCTCGATCTATCGTTTTTCAAGGGACCGATTGAAATGAACGATAAATGCGGGAAAACGATAGATGCGGAAACATAACAAAGCAACATGATCTTTGAGACTGGATAAAATGAACGACACATACGGAAAAACGATGGATCCGAAAACGATCAATCGAGATTCCACTGTATATATATATATATATATATATATATATATATATATATATATATATATATATATATATATATATATATATATATATACAGTGGAATCTCGATCTATCGTTTTTCAAGGGACCGATTGAAATGAACGATAAATGCGGGAAAACGATAGATGCGGAAACATAACAAAGCAACATGATCTTTGAGACTGGATAAAATGAACGACACATACGGAAAAACGATGGATCCGAAAACGATCGATCGAGATTCCACTGTATATATATATATATATATATATATATATATATATATATATATATATATATATATATATATATATATATATATATATAACACATACATACATACACACACACAAAAGGTGTAAGCCCGGAGTGTCAAACTCAAAGGCTAACTTGGGCCAAACAAACAAGGTTTAACTATAGGTGGGCCGCAAAAATAAAATCAATATTAATAGAAACGTAGGTTTATTTACCTAATTACAGTATATTCAACTTAAATATACGCATTTTGTTTAATAATAGCAAAAAAAAAGATTATAATTAAAAAACATTTAGCGAATTCTTCCTATCTTATTATAATTCTGCGTCGGTTATTTTATTATACATTATTGTGTACCAATATATTGGCCGGGCCGCAAGTTTGACACCCCTGGTGTAAGCAATGATAAGTAATGCTACGTTAAAAACCCGCGGTAATTTCGTTTTTTCTTTTTGTCTAACAATCATAAATCACTATCGAATATTAAACACAGGTTTTGTCACTTAACTTAATATAAAATACGAATTTTTGCGAAATATTAATGGAAAAATAACTATACATAACCAAGAAAGGGAGTTCTATATCGAATTTTATTTCTCGACACAAACCAGAACGGCTTAAAATAATTCTTTCCCGCCTGCACTTGTCAAAACATATTTGGAAAGTTTTCAGACGAACGTTACCTTACAAACATTTTCTAATCCCTTTTCAAATCATCGAAATGTGCGCATTTCTTGTGCATTTTTAGTGCACGATCATCTATATATATAAAACAGTTCCGTAACTGACTCATTCATTCATTCATTCACTGACTGACTGACATACAACGCACAGACCAAAACGCTGGACCTAAAGGGCTGAAATTTTGCATGGCGATTCTTCTAATAGTGTAGGGGTGCACTAAGAAAGATTTTTCAAAAATTCTTCTTAGATTTTTTTAAAATTAAATTTTTAAGCTGTTTTTTAAACTTTTTTTACGTTTGCAATTAAAATAATACATTGAGGGTTATAAAATTTATATCACGAGAAAGATCATAAAAATTCCTTCAAAATGAAATTTTTTTCGAATTTTTACCTCCATTTCCTGATTTTTAGTGAATTTTTAAAGATTCATTTTTAGAATTTAATTTATTAAATGCCGATCACGTGATTTCTTTTTCTGGTACTTTCAATAAATTTATCGTCACGTGCAAAAAAAAAAAAAATAGACAAAAAAATATTTTTTTCTTGCTAATGCGGCAGACGATTGGACTTTATTTTGTCTATAAAAATATCCCTTACGATTTTTTTATAAATATGTTTTTTTTACATCAATTGTATACATTGATCGTCGTATTTATTATAAATATATATATATTTATTTTTTTTAATTAATTGCATACATTGACCGTTGTATTTGATTTCAATGTACTCCGTAGCGAAGCGCGGGTTTTCAGCTAGTTAAACCATAAAAACTAAACTTTACTAGACTTTTGCTCCTGATATGTTATGAAGGCTATTCAGGGAAAAGCCTAATGCTTTTGGCATAATATGAAATGCCAACATTTAAACAGCATTTTGCCAGACATTTATCAAACGGTGAATATGTGCTTTTTCCATGCGTGATTTCCACCTTTTTTTTTTTTGTTGTTTAACAAATCTTCAGAGTTTTTATAACATAAATTGTAGGAAGTTATTGCCGTATTCCGCGCAGTAATGTGGCCTGAAATGGGGTCGTAAAAGATATACTGCAATCCAGTAAATATTTGTACATGAATTTTCAAGTAAAATAAGTTTACTGATTTCTGGTAACATTCCCTTTATGTCTCGTAGATTTACGTTTCCCTTGACAGCAGTCTGTCGCACATGGATCTCTAAACATCAGAGGGGCCGGACGATGTCCGAATGGCTAGGGCGCTGGCATTCGGTACCAAAGTCTGTGGGTTCATGTTCCCCACCCATGGACGTTTGCAGCCGTTCGAAATCAGCTTTAGCGGTGTTACACGGTGGAATGTTATGCTGGCCTTAGTGGCGAAGGAGAATAATGCGTTGTGATTAAAACAAGTTAATATTGTCACTTATAAGGATGGTTTCAAATATAGCAATAACTAAAGGTTCAGTATGTCTCATATAACTTATATACTAAGCAATACAGTTAAATTAATGACGTGAGATTCATTACTCACTTAAAATCACCATGTGGATAGACACGTGTTCTAGCATTAATAAATTGAGTTTAAGTTACATTGATGTCAATTAAATTCATGATCACACAATTATGACAACAGAAAATACCAAAAGTTAGGAGCCTAAATATAGTTTATTGATTATCATGATATTAAACAACAATTACACTATTAATAAAAACCTTTGTTACCTAAGCCTAGCCATGCCCAGTGCTACTCACTCCAACACCAGACTCTGCATCTGTTCACCTTCCAAGACAAAGTTCTGCAGTGATCTCTACTGTTTTTTTTCTTTTGGAGGGAACGTCCTTTCTCTCAGACTGAGCCAAATATTCAAAATCTCGCCAGCGCATGCGTACTTAACTCAACGGCTGCAAGATTTGGCGTAGATCGCCTGTATTGGCACTAAATCTTCATATATATTGTACTATTACATTGGAGAGTTATAAAGGCATGGAATGTGATAAACATATACATGGGTGCCTTTATAACAAGCATTAGGTACCGGTCTAATACGCTCTCGTGTAGCAAAAGTTGACCGTAGCGCTGCAAACCAAACCAAACCAAACCTAATAATTACAAGATAAAAAGAAACTTTATATATACCATGTTTTTAAATTTTCTGTTGAATCATATAAACTTGACAATTCTGTGTATTAATAGATACTTTTTATAAATTTTTTGATGAATTATCTCATCAACTTGAAAGAAAATGAAGTTAATTGGAAGTTAACTTGCATTTAACTTTTCGTTGCTGCCCCGACCGATAGATGGCTGCACCACTCTCCAAAACAAAATTAGCTGAAAATGAATTCAAATCTGCTTAAAGATGGCTCAAATTATTAAAATAATGCAACGTCATCGTGTTCTGAGCTATTCTAACAGTTTCAAATGTCTAGCTAGTCGGGAAGTTAGTTAAAAATCGGTTGCAAGACTTGTACGGGACAAACACACACACAAACAAGAAAGCGAGTTAATAAAAACATGTAATCAGAGAACAAACGCAAGGATCTATACGAGTGGAGGGCAATTGTTTTGGCCCAGGGGTCACTTTGTGTAAGCGGGGGTTAGTTGAGGGCCACATTTTAAAAAATTATTGCATTTATTAGTTAACTTTGCATTTCAGAGAAGGTATCAATTGTATCATAAAAATCAATAAATATTAAAAAAAATAAAATATTGGCAGGTATTCTGGCTGTCTTGGAGTTTTTGGCTGTCTTTGGCAGTCTTTCTGGCCGTTCGGATTTTTCTGGGAATATTGGCGGGCCACAAAAATTCTGTAGCGGGCTGCATGTGGCCCGCGGGTCTCTATTTGCTCACCCCTGATCTATACTCATTGCTAACAGCTTGCTGAAAATTTTCGAAGAATCTGGATCAAACATAAAAGTAGACCCATTACGCAGGCTTCAGAGCGAATTGAGAGCTTTGACCACTGGCTTGGTTTCGACGAGTGCATTTAAAGACAATGCAAGACTTTTTTTTTATTTATGAGGGAATCGGCACCCTACCTGTGGCAGTGAGAAGTAAAGTTAATTGTTGGGGTATTATTAATTATACTTATTATTACCATCTTTCGTACTTCATCTACACATATTACTCTCAATTTCATTACTACTAAATTAATTCATATATATAAGCATAACATCATATTAATTAAATTGTTTTTTTACGAATTATCGGTCATAATAATTGAATGAATTAAATATAGGTGTTGTGGCGGATTAATTTAGTAGTAATGAAGTTGAGAGTAATATGTGTAGATGAAGTACGAAATATTGTCATAATAATTGAATGAATTAAATATGTGTCGTAGAGAATTAATTTAGTAGTCAAAAAATTGTGAGTAATGTGTAAATGCAGGAGGAAATATTTAGTAACTTGTAGCGTATTATTTATGTGTTTTAATAATCAATAAATTAATTTGTCAGTGTAAACCAGAGTTGTTTCCATTATTTGGGAATCACAATTAATCAATGTACTAACCACAATCAATAAGCAATGAATTCAAAATCATAATCATCATCATTAATAATAAGTATAATTAATAATACCCCAACAATTAACTTTACTTCTCACTGCCACACTACCAATATCGAAATATCGTAAAAATTTCAATTTTCAGATTATTTTTATATTGTCATATACCACATAACTTTCGACTACATTCTGACAAAATTTTAGACTGATACTGCATATAGAGCAACAGTTACGGCTGATTTAACAAAAATGTTATCATATCGTCCTTTTAAATGCAACACCCAACTCTTTATTTACACAATACTTTATTTACTCACTGAATTTATTGATGCATTTCCCCCTTGACTGACTCAATGTTTTTTTTTAAATAAGCAGAGAAGAAGAGAAAATTTGCAACTGGTAACTGTATTTGTAACTGATAACGTTGTTTATTTGCATTGGAAGCTAGCTTTTTCCTCGTTGCGTTTTTGTAACATATTTCTATTTGTTGTGATAAAAACTTTCTTTTTCAAGACAAAATTACGTTTAAATTTGTATCTAAATGTGATAGTTATTTCTTTTATTACCATGTTTTTATTAACTCGTACTCTTGTTTGTTTGTTTGTGTGTGTGTGTGTGTTTGTCCAGTACAAATCTTGCAATCTATTTTTAACTAACTTCCCGACTAGCTAGACATTTGAAACTTTTAGAATGGCTCAGAACACGATGACAATGCATTATTTTAATACTTTTAGACATCTTTAAGTAGAATTGAATTCATTTTCAGTTAATTTTGTTTTTTTCAATGGTGCAGCCATCTATCGGCCGGAACGGGAACAAAAAGTTAAACGCAAGTTAACTTACCAATTTTCGAGCTAAGCGATTGATTACGCATTTGATCATTTTCTTTCAAGTTGATGGGTTAATTCGTCAAAAAAATTTTTAAACAGTATTTATTAATGCATAGAATTGTCAAGTTTATATGATTCAACAGAAAATTTAAAAACATGGTATATAAAAAGTTCTTTTTATCTTGCAATTATTATTATTATATTAATATTGATTAAAAGGTAATAATAAAACTCTCAATTTATTTTGGCGCAATACTAATTAAATTACGCACAATAGGAAAACTGCGGGACCAAAATTTTCGTTCGTTATATCCGTGAGTTCGTTATATACCGGGTTCACTATAATGGGATTCGACTATAAAATAGCAACTATAAAATAAATGCAAATAAAGATACAATGTTATTTTTTCATCTAAGGAGAACGCAAAGCTTTTGCTCATAATCTCTCTCTCTCTCTCTCTCTCTCTCTCTCTCTCTATATATATATATATATATATATATATATATATATATATATATATATATATATATATATATATATATATATATATATAACAGTTCCTTAAATGACTGAATGACTGACTGACAACACACAGACCAAACCGCTGGACCTAAAGGACTGAAATTTTGCATGGCAATTCTTCTTATAGTGTATGGGTGCACTAAGAAAGAATTCTGAAAAATACTTTTTACATTTTTTAAATTCAATTTTTAAGCTGTTTTAGTAACTTTTTTGAGTTTTCATTTAAAATAATATTTTGAGGGTTATAAAATTTATATCACGAGAAAGATCGAACAAATTCCTTTAAAATGAAATCTTTTTCGAATCTTTACCTCAATTTTCTGATTTTTGGTGAATTTTTAAAGATTAATTTTTGGAATTTAATGTATTAAATGCTGATCAGCTGATTTCTTTTTCTGGTATTTTAAATTAATTTATCGTCACGTGCATAACAACGAAATAGACAAATAATATTTTTTTTTCTTGCTAATGCGGCAGACGATTGAACATTATCCAAAAAAATATTAAAATACAGTAAAAGATATGTTCTTCAAACTGTACTATATTAACTGTACTATATTCTTTATTATGTTCTATTAGATTTAATTTGAATATTTTCTTCTTCATTATTTTGTCTATAAAAATATCCTTTACGATTTTTTTATAAATATATTTTTTCGTTTTTTTTTTGCATCATTTGCATACATTGATAGCTGTATTTATTATAAATATATTTATACATATTTTTGGCATTAATTGCATACATTGACCATTGTATTTAATTTGAATATACTCCGTAGCAAAGTACGGGTTTTCAGCTAGTACTTGTATAATGCGACCATATGTGTATACAGAAGTGTTGGTTTAAAACCTTATAACGGTAAATAGTCATATAAATAATAAATCTATACATAAAAAAAGGTGACGAAAACAAATGTGTCCTACCACAACCTCTGTGGAGCTATTTTTTACGACTTCTTAAAACCATACAATTGAAGAATTAGAAACCCTTGCAGTTGGCTAAGTGTGATGAACAACGACGGTAGCGTAAAGTGACAAGTAACTGACGTTTATCTTGTCTACTCGCAGCTTTTGCTTTTTGTTGTTTAATATATGACACCCTTCATATATCTTGTTATATGAAAGCTCTGAAAATTTTGGGAGCAAAAAACTGATACCACTACTCATGTCATTTTTTATCGCCTTTTAATTGTTTATAATAATAACAATTGATAAGCAATAAAAAAATTATTTATTAATTTGTTACAATTTTTCAAGCTACAAATTTATTAATATAATAGCTGAATACCAGTACTTCGCTACGGAGTACATTTTAGGTTAATTACAATAAAAAAATAATGAAATTGCTTTAAGATAAAGCTCTAAATAAGCTGGCTCCATCTCCTACAATACGAAAAGCAGTTTGATGGACATTTTCCCCGTCAATAACCAAATTTTTCCCAACCATTTTTTGGAAAAGTTTCTTATCCAAAGTAACGGTAAATGTATGTAATTAATGTATGCAATGTATGCAAAATGTATCAATGTATGCAAATATATATATATATATATATATATATATATATATATATATATATATATATATATATACATATTAAATAAAAACATTATTAAACCTGACAACACCAGCACAATTCATCAACCTGAAAGATGAAGAATATAAATGACCGGGGGGAGTTGTGACCCCCAACACTCCGGTTAAACATGTTTGTACCTAGGTAACACTCCCGGAAGTCATTCTTCATCTGCCACGTGACGTAAAGTCAAAACAAAGCAAGGAGCGATGAAATAAAATTGCAGATGAAGAATGACTTCCGGGAGTGTTACCTAGGTACAAACATGTTTAACCGGAGTGTTGGGGGTCACAACTCCCCCGGTCATTTATATTCTTCATCTTTCAGGTTGATGAATTGTGCTGGTGTTATCAGGTTTAATAATGTTTTTATTTAATATATAGCAGCTTACGGTTGAGCAGCGTAGCGCCATAGTAAGATTGCCATTGTTCATTAGTTTGATTTCGAGTTATACTTTTGTAAATATATATACATATATATATATATATATAAGAAAATCGTTTTATAAAAAAATCGTGACAGATATTTTAATAGACAAAATAATGTAGAAGAAAATATTCAAAATAAATACAATGGCCAATGTATGCAATTAATGTAAAAAAAAAAAACCAACAAACTATATTTATAAAAAAATAATTTCAGGTAGTCTCTTCTAACGAAACTACCGCGGGTTATTAACGTAGGATTACTTATCGTTTGCTTACCTTTATTTTTTTCTTCTTTTTTTATACGGATTTTGGTTCTTTTCTCTTTAACCGTTTAACGCTTGCCCAGCGATACATACTGGGTTTGGCAAGCTGTCAAAGTTAAATTCTAAAAATTGATCTTTAAAAAAATCACCAAAAATCTGAAAATGGAGGTAAAGATTCGAAAAAGATTTCATTTTAAAGGAATTTTTACGATCTGTTATGTGTTATAAATTTTTTAACCCTCAAATTATTATCTTAAATGCAAACTTAAAAAAAAATACTAAAACAGCTTAAAAATTTAATTAAAAAAATATAAGAAGAATTTTTCAAAAATCTTTCTTAGTGCACCCCAACACTATAAGAAAAATCGTCATGCAAAATTTCAGCACTTCAGGTCCAGCGATTTGGTCTGTGCGTTGTATGTCAGTCAGTCAATTAGTCAGTCAGTTACGGAACTGTTTTATATATATAGATGGTAAACTTATAATAAAGAATTTAAAGTTTTTTATTAGTATGGAATGCGCATGGAACACTCTGAAAAATGTTTGCATGTTTGAAAAAATTTTTGAAAAACAGGCATTATTCTGCCAAAAAAACCTTATTTTGAATTCTAGGAATCTTCAGTGTAGTAAAAAAGAAAATTAACTATTCTTATTTTGTATATAGAGTTAAAAATTGAAAATTAAAAAGTTCGGTTTAAAATCCCCTGTCGCCTGAAACAAAACAATCTCAGACATCTTTCATTATGAAATCAAAAACAAAAGCTTTTCTAGGGCTTGTAATAATAAATATTTGACAGAAACCAATTAGATTTACTAATTATTTTTACCATTTTTTTTATCAAATCGCTTTCTTGTTTGGAAGTTTGTGTGTGAATGTGTTTGTCGAGTACAAATCTTGCAATCGATTTTAACTAACTTCTCGACTAGCTGGACATTTGAAACTTTTAGAATAGCTCAGAACACGATGACAATGCATTCTTTTAATACTTTTAGCCATCTTTAAGCTGAATTGAATGCATTTTCAGTTAATTTTGTTTTGTAGAATTGTGCGGCCGGGACAGGAACGAAAAGTTAAACGCAAGTTAACTTACAATTCTCGAGCTAAACGATTGATTGCGCATTTGATAGCTCTTTATTACGCATTTGATCATTTTCTTTCAAGTTGTTGGGATAATTCATAAAAAAATCTTTTTTAAAGTATTTATTTATACGTAGAATTGTCAAGTTTATATGATTCAACAAAAAATTTAAAAACTTGGTATATAAAAAGTTCTTTTTATATTGTAATTATTATTAACTTGCTTTCTTGCTTGTGTGTGTGTTTCTCCAGTACAAGTCTTGCACTCGATTTTTAACTAACTTCCCGACTAGCTAGACATTTGGAACTTTTAGAATGGCTCAGAACACGATGACAATGCATTATTTTAATACTTTTAGCCATCTTTAAGCAGAATTGAGTTCATTTTCAATTAATTTTATTTTGTAGACTGGTGCAGCCATCTATCGACCGGAACGGGAACAAAAAGTTAAAAGCAAGTTAACTTCCAATTAAATTCATTTTGTTTCAAGTTGTTGGGATAATTCATCAAAAAAATTTTAAAAAAGTATTTATAAATACATAGAATTGTCAAGTTTATATGACTCAACAGAAAGTTTTAAAACATGGTATATAAAAATTTATTTTTATCTTGCAATTATTCATCTGTAACATATAGCGATACATCAGTTTTACATTAAGTGTAAACAGAAAAATGTTACAAGCAGTTAGCTAATTGAATGTGAGGAACTAAGTGGAAATTTATTTTACAGTAAAATGAATTAATATTAATTCCGAACCCCAAATGTTTAATACTGGAATCCTGAATTTCCGACTCAAAAATACAAAATTACATGCAGAATTTAGCTCGAAAAAATCCATTTTAGTATTCTTACATACACTGTATACTATAGAAAGACATCTGTAAGGTATAATAAACAACTTTTTTACTTAAAGAGCAAACAGAATAAATAATGTTGAAGTCCGGCTAAATATATAGTTAGGCTAAAGAATTAGACTAAATGAAAATTGATTATTTAGAGTAAAAATAAATTTGTTCGCTTAGATCTAACATTGAAATATCGAATTCCAGAAAAATAAGTATGCAAGATTCGCCTAAAAAATATTCCCACGTATTTAAACTCTATACTTGTGAAGGAAGATAAATTTTGTGTTTTTAAGTAGTAATGAATTTTAAAGTGAAAAGTCTTGTCTGAATATCACTTTAGGCTGTCACTTCCTGGAAATACCCATAATTGATGTTTCATAACTGATAAAAAATATTTATTAAGTTTCTTCTTATTTCTTGGGTATAAGACAGAAATGTCCATTATGAACTCGGTGAGTTTTCAACGTTTAGTGGCACGAGATTTAAATTACTGGTTAAATTATTCATCAGTTTTAAAGTCTACTGGATTAGTCTAGCTATGAAACTCTATGAAAGAGTTCGTTTCTTTTTAAACGCACACTATTTAAAGAAACTAAAAAATGATTAAAATATCTCATAATAATATGATCGGCATACTTTTATTTTTGAGAGCACTCTTTTTGAGAGTTTGCGAAATGCTGAATGTCGAAACCACTAAATACAGATACTTAGAAAAGTTTAAAATATCTCATAACTAGCTGAAAACCCGTACTTCGCTATGGAGTACACTCAAATTAAATACAACAGTCAATGTATGCAATTAATGCCAAAAAAATATTTATAATAAATACAACGATCAATGTATGCAATAGATGTAAAAAAACGAAAAAATATATTTATAAAAAAATCATAACTGATATTTTTATAGACAAAATAATGTAGAAGAAAATTCTGAAATTAAATATATTAGAACATACCAAAGAATATAGTACAGTTAATATAGTACAATTTGAGGGACATTTCTTTTACTGTATTTTAGTATTTTTTGATAATGTCCAATCGTCTGCCGCATTAGCAAGAAAAAAAATATTATTTTGTCTATTTTGTTTTTTTGCAAGTGACGCAAAATTCGTTTAAAGTATCACAGAAAGAAAAGAAACCACGTGATCAGCATTTAATAAATTAAATTCTAAAAATTAATCTTTAAAAATTCATTCAAAATCAGAAAATGGAGGTAAAGATTCGAAAAAGATTTCCTTTTAAAGGAATTTTTATGATCTTTTTCGAGATGCAAATTTTATAACCCTCGGATTAATATTTTAAATGCAAAATTTTAAAAATGTTACAAAAACAGCTTAAAAATTCAATTTACAAAATCTAAGAAGAATATTTTAAAAATTCCTCTTATTGCACCCTTACACTATAAAAAGAATCGACATTCAAAATTTCAGACCTTTAGGTCCAGCGGTTTGGTTTGTGCATTATATGTCAGTTAGTCAGTCAGTCAGTTAGTTATGGAACTGTTTTATATATATAGATAATATGATCGGCATACTTTTATTTTTGAGAGCTCTCTTTCTGAGAGTTTGCGGAATGCTGAATTCCGAAATCACTAAATACAGATACTAAGAAATCTTTAAATATCTTATAATAATATGATCATCTTACTTTTATTTTTGACAGCTCTCTTTCTGAGAGTTTGCGGAATGCTGAATTCCGAAATCACTAAATACAGATACTAAGAAATCTTTAAATATCTCATAATAATATGATCAGCTTACTTTTATTTTTGAAAGCTGTCTATTTGAGAGTTTAAGAAATGCTGAATGTCGAAATCACTAAATAAAGATACCAAGAAATGTTTAAAATATCTCATAATAATATGATCAGCTTAATTTTATTTTTGAGAGCTCTCTATTTCAGAGTTTAAGAAATACTGAATGTCGAAATCACTAAATACAGATACCAAGAAATGTTTAAAATATCTCATAATAATATGATCAGCTAATTTTTATTTTTGAAAGCTCTCTATTTCAGAGTTTAAGAAATGCTGAATGTCGAAATCACTAAATACAGATACCAAGAAATGTTTAAAATATCTCATAATAATATGAACAGCTAATTTTTATTTTTGAAAGCTCTCTATTTGAGAGTTTAAGAAATGCTGAATGTCGAAATCACTAAATACAGATACCAAGAAATGTTTAAAATATCTCATAATAATATGATCACCTTACTTTTATTTTTGAAAGCTCTCTATTTGAGAGTTTAAGAAATGCTGAATGTCGAAATCACTAAATAAAGATACCAAGAAATGTTTAAAATATCTCATAATAATATGATTAGCTTACTTTTATTTTTGAGAGCTCTCTATTTGAGAGTTTAAGAAATGTTGAATGTCGAAATCACTAAATACAGATACTAAGAAATGTTTAAAATATCTCATAATAATTTGATCAGCTTAATTTTATTTTTGAGAGCTCTCTATTTCAGAGTTTAAGAAATGTTGAATGTCGAAATCACTAAATACAGATACCAAGAAATGTTTAAAATATCTCATAATAATATGATCAGCTTAATTTTATTTTTGAGAGCTCTCTATTTCAGAGTTTAAGAAATGTTGAATGTCGAAATCACTAAATACAGATACTAAGAAATGTTTAAAATATCTCATAATAATTTGATCAGCTTAATTTTATTTTTGAGAGCTCTCTATTTCAGAGTTTAAGAAATGTTGAATGTCGAAATCACTAAATACAGATACCAAGAAATGTTTAAAATATCTCATAATAATATGATCAGCTTAATTTTATTTTTGAGAGCTCTCTATTTCAGAGTTTAAGAAATGTTGAATGTCGAAATCACTAAATACAGATACTAAGAAATGTTTAAAATATCTCATAATAATTTGATCAGCTTAATTTTATTTTTGAGAGCTCTCTATTTCAGAGTTTAAGAAATGTTGAATGTCGAAATCACTAAATACAGATACCAAGAAATGTTTAAAATATCTCATAATAATATGATCAGCTTAATTTTATTTTTGAGAGCTCTCTATTTCAGAGTTTAAGAAATGTTGAATGTCGAAATCACTAAATACAGATACCAAGAAATGTTTAAAATATCTCATAATAATATGATCAGCTTACTTTTATTTTTGAAAGCTCTCTATTTGAGAGTTTAAGAAATGCTGAATGTCGAAATCACTAAATACAGATACCAAGAAATGTTTAAAATATCTCATAATAATATGATCAGCTTACTTTCATTTTTGAAAGCTCTCTATTTGAGAGTTTAAGAAATGCCGAATTTCGAAATCACTAAATAAGGAAACAAAGAAATGTTTAAGGCTGTTTTGAACTAACCCTATTCGATTTTGTCCGTAATGTTAACCTATGAAGAAAATGTGTCCAGGGATTGCAGACTTCTATTTAAAGATTTTTTTTATCTTACTCCGTAATGCAGACCTTGGGGAATTTTTTTTCTTTAATGCATATAATATTTTTAATTTTAAATTATTCGTGGAAAAATCTCGTAGAGTGTGTTTTAAACGCTCATTCATTCGTTTTGTGGGCGAAATTTCTAAAAGGAATCCTGTTGCAAGGTGCAAAAAAGTTCAGGCTATCTGAAAATACCATTTATATTCGATGATCGGCATTTATGTAGCTGTCAATAGTCGACACATTTTCTCCATAGGTTAACATTGAGGTCAGTGAATACAATAGGGTTAGTACACAGCAGGCTTAAAAAACTTTATATGATAGGCATACTTTTATTTTAGAGAGCTCTCTTTTTGAGAGTTTGAGAAATGCTGAACGTCGAAATCACTGAATATGGAAACTGAGAAATGTTTAAAATATCTCATAATAGATCAGCATACTATTATTATTGAGGGCTTAAGAAATGCTAAATGTCGAAATCATCCAGTTATGAGCTTGAGTATCTCATTAATGCATACAGTAAACTGAAAGTGAATTCAAAAGTGTTGGAAGCATCATTTTATTTAATATTCGATCTCCCAATTTTCCATATTGAGACAAGAATCGATTTAAACATGAACTCAACATATCATTCCAATTTAAAATGATACACCATTATCTATATATATAAAACAGTTCTGTAACTGACTGACTCACTGACTGATTGATTGACTGACATACAACGCACAGACCAAACCGCTGGACCTAAAGGGCTGAAATTTTGCCTGGCGATTCTTCTAATAGTGTAGGGGTGCACTAAGAAAGATTTTTCAAAAATTCTTCTTAGATTTTTTTAAATTAAATCTTTAAGCTGTTTTTTAAACTTTTTTTAAGTTTGCATTTAAAATAATACATTGAGGGTTATAAAATTTAAATCACGAGAAAGATCATAAAAATTCCTTCAAAATGAAATTTTTTTTTAAATTTTAACCTCCATTTCCTGATTTTTGGTGAATTTTTAAAGATTAATTTTTAGAATTTAATTTATTAAATTTTGACCACGTGATTTCTTTTTCTGGTACTTTCAATAAATTTATCGTCACGTGCGTAACAACTAAATAGACAAAAAAAAAACATTTTTTGTTTCTAATGCAGCAGACGATTGGATATTATCCAAAAAAAATAAATATTCCTTATGATTTTTTTATAAATATATATACAGTGGCTCCCAAAAGTGTTCGTACACTTACGAATTTCCATGAAATAGGGGTCTATCCATTAATTAAAATGAATATTTCAGAATGGGTATTTAATAATAAGATCTATAATCTATTCTTAACAAAACTACATGAAATACTTTGAAAACAGAGTAAAAGTTTATTTTTAAGAAACCAGTAATCAAAAAGTAACAAAAACTTTATCTCACAAAAGTCATCGTACACTGAAATATTTTCGGATAAAATCATAATTAAAATTATCGCCTGGCGCTTTATTTTAATTTTTGAATTGGGGTGGTATTTAAAATACCATTTGGCTTTAATTTTTGCTTGCCTACTCCGTAATATTCTATTTATTATTTAAAAATGGCTCGTAGTCGTAAAGAAACAACAAACAGCATTCGAAAATTGATTATTTTTCAGCATAGTAGTGGTAAATCAGTTCGGAATATTGCTAAATTACTTAATTTATCCCATTCTACTGTGCAGTAAGTGAAAAAACGCTTTAAAGAAGAAAATTGGGTCGAAAACAAGGTAAGAAAAGGCCGTCCGGCAAAGCTAACAAAACGTGATGAGAGATTTATAATTAGAAAATTTGTGAAAGATTCACGTTTGAGTGCCTGCGGAATTCAATGAAACATTTTCTGTTTCAATTTCACCTGAAATTTTTCGACGAGTTCTCAGAACAGCTGGATTACATGGGCGTTCTGCCCATAGAAAATTTTTTGTGAGTGAGAAAAACAGAAAGTTTAGGCTTCCCTTCGCACTATCAATGATAAATAATCCCCAAACCTATTGGAATAATGTCTTATTTGCCGATGAACATTTTTGGTGCTGATGGGCGTATAATTGTATGGAGAAGAAAATAATGAGGAACTTAATCCCAAGAACTTAGTAGGAACAGTTAAGAATGCCGGTGGAGGTATCCTTGTGTGGGGGTGCATGTCAGCATCAGGACTAGGAAATTTGGTATTTATTGATGGCATAATGAATCATGCTGTTTTTATAAATATTTTAAGAGACAATTTAAAATTATCAGCTCAAAATTTGGGTATTGGAAATAACTTTGTTTTATATCAAGATAACGATCCTAAGCACACGGCTCTCAACGTTCACATCTGGTGTCTCTATAAGTTTTGTCCACAAGTTTTGAAAACACCACCTCAATCGCCAGATTTAAACCCAATAGAACATATTTGGAGAGAACTGGAGGTTCGAGTACGAAAACACGACATTCACACGAAAAGCGAACTAAAAACAATTATGATGGAAGAATGGATGAACATTGATGCAAAAATTACAAAAGAACTAAAGCAATCTATTTCCAGACTTTTAAAAGCTGTTGTGGATGCTAAAGGATATCCTACTAAATATTAATTTAACCAAAAATTACAATATTTACTAATATGTAGAGATTTTTTACAAGTGTACGATGACTTTTGTGAGATAAATTTTTTGTTACTTTTGAATTATTGGTTTCTTAAAAATAAAGTTTTACTATGTTTTCAAAATATTTCATGTAGTTGTGTTAAGAATAGATTATAGATCTTATTATTAAATACCCATTTTGAAATATTCATTTTAATTAATGGATAGACCCCTATTTCATTGAAAATCGTAAGTGTACGAACACTTTTGGGAGCCACTGTATATATATAAATATTTTTTTACATCAATTGTATATATTGATCGTCTCATTTATTATAAATATATATATTTATTTTTTTTGGCATTAATCGCATACATTTACCGTTGTATTTAATTTGAATGTACTCCGTAGCGAAGGGCGGGTTTTCAGCTAATCTATATATATAAAACAGTTCCATAACTCACTGAATGACTGACTGACTCACTGACATACAACGCACAGGCCAAACCGCTGGATCTATAGGGCTGAAATTTTGCATGGCGATTCTTCTTAGAGTGTAGGAGTGCACTAAGAAAGAGTTTTGAAAAATTCTTCTTAGATTTTTTAAAATTAAATTTTTAAGCTGTTTTTGTAACTTTTTAAGTTTGCATTTAAAATAATAATCTGAGGGTTATAAAATTTAAATTATTCTACATTATTTTGTCTATGAAAATATGCGTTACGATTTTTTTATAAATATATTTTTTCTTTTTTTTACACCAATTGCATACATTGATCGTTGTATTCATTATAAATATATTTATACATATTTTTGGCATTAATTGCATACACTGACCATTGTATTTAATTTGAATGTACTGCGTAGAGAAGTGCGGGTTTTCAGCTAGTTATAGTATATAAATTTAAAAACAGAACTTGTGTCTTTCCAGGAAATATGTGTACTTCGATATTTTGATACCGTAATCAGTCAGTATTAGCAGTTTACTTCAACGAGACTTTAATTCTACATTCGGTTCCAAGAGCGATTCAAAATCGACTGATCACTGAAAGAAAAGAAAAACTATTTACAGAGAAGGACTTAAATCCTTAAAAAATAAGTAAATAACGTATGATAAAATGAAACTGCAGTTTTCCCATCTCGCAACAGATGTGTCATTTATCCTGACGCCAAAGTTGGCATCGCGATCGCCCAGAATATGCTAATGAGGGAGTTTTGCGCATTTCTATGCATGCATAACAAAAAAGGATTTCAGAAACGCTCCAGTGGATTCAATACTATTAAGCTTTAGACGCGAGTGATATTAAGAATGTTTACTGAATATTTGCTTTTTCAGTGTTGGAAAAATAAATATTTAAAGCGTTTCAATGCACTCTTTTTGTCGCATTTGTTAATACGTTTCAGAAGATGTAGAGGTTAGAAATGTCATTACGTCTTCCCCTTTTTAAATGTAAAATTTTCAAGGAGAAAATTCATCCGTACCCAGGGCCGCTTCTAGAGCTTTTCGGGCCCTATGAAAAGAAATGGATGTAGGGAACGTCTTGAATAAGCAAGAGGGTAATGTTTGTTGAAAAGAAAATCACAATTTTTTAAGTTGCGATAATTACCATGCTGTTATTAACTCGCTTTCTTTTTTTGTGTGTGTGTTTGTCCCTTACAAATATTGCAATCGAATTTTAACTAACTTCCAGACTAGCTAGACATTTGGAACTTTTAGAATATCTCAGAACACGATGACAATGCATTTTTTTAACACTTTTACCCATCTTTAAGCAGAATTAAATTAATTTTCAGTTATTTTCCGTTAATTTTGTTTTGTAGACATGTGCAGCCATCTATCGGCCGAGACGGCAATGAAAAGTTAAACGCAACTTAACTTCCTATTAACTTGATTTTCTTTCAAGTTGATGGGATGATTCATCAAAAAAATTATTAAAAAGTATTTATTTATACATAGAATTGTCAAGTTTATATGATTCAACAAAAAATTTAAAAACTTGGTATATAAAAAGTTCTTTTTATCTTGTAATTATTATTAACTTGATTTCTTGTTTGTGTGTGTGTTTGTCCAGTACAAATCTTGCAACCGATTTTTAAACTAACTTCCCGACTAGCTAGACATTTGAAACTTTTAGAATAGCTCAGAACACGATGAAAATGCATTTTAGCCATCTTTAAGCATATTTGAATCCATTTTCAGTTAGTTTTGTATTGTAGACTGGTGCAGCCATCTATCGGCCGGGACGGAAACTAAAAGTTAAACGCAAGTTAACTTCCAATTAACTTCATTTTCTTTCAAGTTGATGCGATAATTCATCAAAAAAAATTTTTTTTAAGTATTTATTAATCAGAATTGCCAAGTTTAGATTATTCAACAGAAAATTTAAAAACATGGTATATAAAAAGTCCTTTTTATATTGTAATTATTTCATTTTTAACTTCTAATATTCCTTTAAACGACAAAATTCCTCTGCTTCAATCGCTAAAAAAGCCGACAATCCATGTTTCTGATATAGAGACTTCGTGCATTGAGGTACGTAATTGATAGTGAAGGATATATTGTTTTCGACAAGACACTATACAATCTATCTAGATAAAGTCAGACTCCCTTGTGCACCCTTAAACTTTTTGTACACGGACTCTTTATAGGCCATTATTCCTCTTCAAATAATGCTTTGAAACGTATTGAGGTGCGGCGCTAAATGAATAATGGTATAATATAGTTGGGCTATTAGAATTCAACAAGCGTAAAAGTAATAGCTAGAATTAGCAGGCTTAAGACCCTTCTTCCTGTCATTTAAACTTGCTTTTAGGTGTTGGCACGTAAATTTAAATGGCGCCAACCCGAAACGCATACACTAATGGCTATATCTCTTTATTTAAATAACTGTAAATGAATACCCCTATGAATTCTAAACGACCTCTATACGGTTTTTTATCCGGCAAGAGAATGACTTTATTTTTTAGTTTTAATTTTTCTAAAACGGCTTATTTTGATTGCTTAGGAAAACGTACGCCGCCATGAAAGAACAACAAAATGAAATACCCCGCCTTTATAAAATAATTCGTGTGAAGACCCCTATTTGACCTTTCCTTTTTTTCTGGTTATTTAATCAGGTAAAAAAGAGTAATAGAACATTTCCAGGAAAACCATTTGAAAATAAAGTTGAAGTTACTTTTAATGGAGTGAGCAACATATTTACCTCCGGCAGACGATAGTTTATTTTTTCTTTCAAACATGGAGTTAGCATAAACAAATTTTACTGTTGTAAATGCACGATTTTAAATGAAAAGTACTTTTCTCGTAGAAAAAAAGTCAACTTTTTAAATCGTTTAATGTTTTAGTCTTAACTTTAAAAAAAAAGCTTATTTTGATGGCTTAGGAATACGTAGGCCGCCATGAAAGGCTCACGATAACAAAATATCCCGCCCTAAGAAAAGCAATTCGTTTTAACCATTTTGTTTTTAGATTTCATGTTTACAACAACATCAATCCAATTTATAAATCTTCCAGACATATTCACGAAAAAATTTTTCGTCAATATATTTGTTCAAACAATGCCTTTTTTTTTTTTAAAAATCTGAAACTAGTTTCCGCGAAAAATTCAAACCAGATAAAAACCAGAGGATATTACAATTGTAAGATTTTTCGTTGCGATTCTCGATTTTATAAGATTTATTGCCAATTTTTATGTCTCAAAACAAAATAATATATTTGTTTGACAAAAGGATGACTACGAATCTATGATCTCCTTTTTAAGAGGTCGAACTAGGATATGTTATTGAATGGGTACAGAAAGATTTATTGGTATACGTATTGCCGGTCGTAAAATGTCATGCAAGGACTTTAAGATCATTTCTTGTATATGCTTAAGAATCAGCGGACAGTACAAGAAGTTTCGAATGTCTATAAGCATTAAAAAAGGGATTTTTGAGTTTGGGATGTCATTCCTTGTCTAATGAGTGTTATAGATAATGACATTTTTAACCGATCGATGAAATATTTTGTTTCTATAAAAGTTTACGAATTTAAGCTATAAATATATTCATTTTGATTGATATTTTTCCTATCCAAAATGTATGTGATACGTTTAGAGCAGTGGCTTTCAAACTTTTTATGAATACGCATCCCTTTTGAATGATCTTCTTACACTACGCCCCCCACCGAGGCATTTAAATAAAAAATAAAATAAAATAATATATATATATATATATATATATATATATATATATATATATATATACACTAGATTGCCCGTCCCGACTTTGTCCGGGTTGAACAAAATTTTATACCAATAAATTACCAGTTGATAGCCAATAAATTGTAAATCTTTTTTTACCTTAATAATAACCTAAATAATACCTTAAATTAATTTTAAGTTAGTTAATTATTAAAATAAATATTTTAAAAGAAAAAGGCGTGCCGGAGAACGGCTAGGTTCGAACCGCTAGCGTCAGAACAGAAGCCCACCGCGATAGCACCACGATAAGGATCGTTGAAATCTTCGGAACAAAAAGCGGTAGAAGACAGTAGCGGAAACAATGGAGATTGTTAGGATTAAGCCCCTAACTTTATTTCTACTGATCAAATATACATAATATATAGCCTATGTCCATCTGGAATAATGTACCTTTCAAACAGTGAAAGAATTTTTCAAATAGGTACAGTGGATCTGAAGATTACCCTCCACGTACAAAATCGCTCTCTCTCTCTTTATATATAAGTATAGATATAAAACAGTTCCGTAACTGACTCATTGACTGACATACAACGCACAGACCAAACCGCTGGACCTAAAGGGCTGAAATTTTGCATGGCGATTCTTCTTATGGTGTAGGGGTGCCAAAAGAGAGATTTTTCAAAAATTCTTCTTAGATTTTTTTAAAATTAAATTTTCAATCTCTTTTAGTAACTTCTTTTAAGTTTGCATTTAAAATAATAATTTGAGGTTTATAAAATTTATATCACAAGAAAGATCCTAAAAATTCCTTTAAAATGAAATCTTATTTGAATCTTTACCTCTAATTTCTGATTTTTTGTGAATTTTTAAAGATTAATTTTTAGAATTTAATTTATTAAATGCTGATCACGTGATTTCTTTTTCTGGTACTTTAAATAAATTTATCGTCACGTGCATAAGAACTAAATAGACAAAAAATATTTTTTTCTTGCTAATGCGGCAGACGATTGGACATTATTTTGTCTATAAATATATCCCTTACGATTTTTATATATATATATATTTTTTCTACATCAGTTGTATATATTGATCGTCGTATTTAGTATAAATATATATATATATTTATTTTTTTTGGCATTAATTGCATAGACTGACCGTTGTATTTAATCTGAATGTACTCCGTAGCGAAGTGCTGGTTTTCAGCTAGTATATATATATATATATATATATATATATATATATATATATATATATATATAATGTAAGTAACCCTAAAAAATAAAATATTTCAGGTAGTCTCTTCTAACGTACGCGGATTATTAACGTAGGATTACTTATCATTACTTACCTCTTTTTTTACGCATTTTGGTACTTTTCTGTTTAACTGCTGACTGCTTGCCCAAGCGATACAGACTGGGTTTGAAAGGCTGCCAAAATTACAACTCGCGACGACGGACGTCTGAAATTTTGCTTTACCGCAGACCGTTATGGAGAAACGTAATCCTACGTTAAATTACGTTCTACACGCATTTTTTGCTAATCGTTGGCACCACCAAGCCTCCTCCCCCCCCCCTCCTTGAGCAGAGTTGGCTCTAGGTATAGCATGTGTCGATTTATAGCTGTATTTATAAAGAATCTCGTGAGATATTACCAAAATTTTGCATGTCATTGCATATATATAAAACAGTTCCTTAACTCACTGACTGACATACAACGCACAGACGAAACAGCTGGACCTAAAGGGCTGAAATTTTGCATGGAGATTCTTCTTATAGAGTAGGGGTGCAGTAAGAAAGATTTTTGAAAAATTCTTCTTAGATTTTTTTAAAATTAAATTTTTAAGCTGTTTTAGTAACTTTTTTGAGTTTGCATTTAAAATAATGATTTGAGGATTATAAAATTTATATCACGAGAAAGATCCTAAAAATTCCTTTAAAATGAAATCTTTTTCGAATCTTTACCTTCATTTTCTGATTTTTGGTGAATTTTTAAATATTAAATTTTAGAATTTAATTTATTAAATGCTGATCACGTGATTTCTTTTTCTGGTATTTGAAATAAATTTATCGTCATGTCCATAACAATGAAATAGACAAAAAAATATGTTTTCCCTTGCTAAAGCGGCAGACGATTGGACATTATCCAAAAAAATATTAAAATACAGTAAAAGATATGTTTCTCAAACTGTATTATATTAACTGTTCTATATTCTTTAGTATGTCCTATTACATTTAATTTGAATATTTTCTTCTGCATTATTTTGTCTACAAAAATATCCCTTACGATTTTTTTTTAAATATATTTTTTTGTTTTTTTTACATCAATTGTATACATTGATCGTCGTATTTATTACTAGCCGGGCTTCGCCCTGCTAGGCTCGGGCTTCACCTAGCTACGCTCAAGCCATCCGTGTAACATATTTATGTACTTCGGGCCCCACAAAAGAAAAAAAAGCCTGCAAATGTATTAAATTCAAGTGAATTAATTCCGTTCAATTTTCATTCCCGGCGCTGCCGACAGATGGCAGCACCACTGCTCAAGATGATTTGGTTTCTCAGCAGTGAGTGATTTTAGAATGAAAATATCTCTAAAACTATTGAATTAACAGAATAAGTGTACGCAGAAAAAAATTATCAGTTTTCGAAGCTCTTTCCAAATATGTAACATTTATGTACTTTCATGAGAAAAAAAATACACCGATTTTCCTGTATATTTGTCGGCCATTTTTTTTTCGAGGTGTGGCCGGCCCGGATGAGTTACGGTCACGTGATCTCTCGACATCCACTTGTCCCTTTATTAATATAGATACATGGTATATATATTTATTTTTTTGGCATTAATTGCATTCATTGACCGTTGTATTTAATTTGAATGTACTCCGTAGCGAAGTGCGGGTTTTCAGCTAGTTACATGTAATCACCTATATTTCTTTCAGATTTTAAATTATGGATTAGCTTTTAGTTCACGGCACTCCTAGTGTCTTGCATATGTGATCTAAAGATATAGTACTTTTTCGTTTACAGGGCACTAGTGATAAATTGCCAAATATGATTCAAAAGTCACATTTTGGGGGGTTTTTACGTAGAATTACGTTCCTTAATAACGTTCCTGTGGAGAGGAAAAAATGTGTCCGGTGTCGCGAGTTATAATATTGGCAGCGCGTCAAACTCAATAACAGTACAATTCTCCGCGGTAGTTTCGTTAGAAGAGACTACCTTAATTTTTTTTTTTTTTTGGTTTATTAACTGCAACTCTCTTGATTAACTTGCGGGAATGAGCAAAATATATAAATAAATTGGTAATTTTTTCCGCAAATAAATATTTAGTTAAGAGGCCAAAAGTCTAATTCCTATAAAATATCTTCGAAACGAACCTCTTGTTATTATTTAATGTATCTATAAATTTAGCATATGATTTATCCATTTAAGTATTTTCATAGAGTTGCCCTGTTGGCGATTTTTCATTCTCGCCAATGGCGATGCTTGTTAGCGCAAACGCCAAATGCGCCCCGTTAACAGGAGAGTACCAAAGATATTAATGTTATATGCATCATTTGGTTTTGTGGAACTACAGCCGTTTATGTAAAAATTTGTCAAATTTCGACCAACACTCCTCCATTTTGTAAAAAGTGGCAAATTTATTGCCTATTTTACCATCCTTTTCGGATTTTGGCGCTCTGTTCATTCGAAATATAGGATAGAAATTTTCGCTAGTGCAGTTTTGGAAAATAAACTACTCCGATCGGATACTTTAATCTTTTGTAAATATAGAGAAGGTAAATATGAAGAACATGATACGGTTTCCTGCCAAGCCATTTTTTACGCCAAAGATTTGGCGCCTTTCGGAGTTTGCTAGTTACTGTTAACTTTCACCACATGGTTCTTCAATTTGTAATACCACATTGGCACCATGTCGCTAGAGGTTGGCGACCGTATCATGTTCTTCATATTAAACAAAGAGGGGTAAGGGGAAAGAGGTAGGATTTCAGTACATAATCTGGAAACAAATTATCGCTTTATTTAGGCGTTCAAGAAAATGAATTTTTTTTCAATACATGATCACAGCAAATAAACAATCCGAGACTTGGGCAATAGATGTCCGAAGAACAACTTCGATATAGGACCCCATTGGCGATATTTTGTATTAGCGACTTTTCTTTGTCGCCTAGCCAAACATCGCATCGTTAATATTTTATGAATTACATAGAAATTTAATTTTGCGAAATATAAATTAAAAAATATTGCAATATAAATTAAAAAAATATACAATATAAATTTAAAAAATAATACAATAAGAAAAATAGCGTAAACTTTGTAGATCCAGAAATTATAGATAGATCTACAAGGAAAGGCATGGTTAGATCAAAATAAAAAAAAAATAAGAAAAAAGCGGTACAACCCGGTTTGCATCACGCGAAGGTGGCACGGTTGCAGAAACGAATTCTGTGTATACCAAATTACCAATATACGAATCCTACTCTACCAAAGCTGTTCCAACGGGGTACGAAGTTGAAAATGGCGTATTTCATCGGGTTACAATCTGTAAAACACACGCGACTGTGGCAGAGTTGCCGAAACGAATTCTGTGTATACCAAATTACCAGTATACGAATTCTACTGTATCAAAGCTGTTCCAACGGGGTACGAAGTTGAAAATGGCGTATTCCATTGGGTTACAATCTGTAAAAGGGTTTATTTCAGTTTAAAACACACGCGCCTGTAGCAGAGTTACCGAAACAAATTCTGTGTATACCAAATTACCAATATATGAATCCTACTCTACCAAAGCTGTTCCAACGGGGTACGAAGTTGAAAATGGCGTATTCCATCGGGTTACAATCTGTAAAACACACGCGACTGTGGCAGAGTTGCCGAAACGAATTCTGTGTATACCAAATTACCAGTATACGAATCCTACTCTACCAAAGCTGTTCCAACTGGTTACGAAGTTGAAAATGGCGTATTCCATTGGGTTACAATCTGTAAAAGGGTTTATTCCAGTTTAAAACACACGCGACAGTGGCAGACTTGACGAAACGTATTCTGGGATACCAAATGTGCTAAATGTAAAGTGTAAAAAGTCGCCAGTTCCAAATATTTCCAATGGGGTCCTATATGGAAACTTTACCATATCCAAAACTAACTAAAAACACGAAAAATTGAGATTGCAGTCCGCCAATTAGCCAAATTCAATGAACATATATTTAGTAAAAGCACACACACTATGCCCGAAATTCGCAAAACGTCTGCAGAAATGCAAGCCCGCGAAAACACATTCCATGTCCCCGTGGAGGGTTGAATCCCTTCGACCCGAGCTTGCAAAGACGCCCCCATACGTCACGCCTCTTCCATTAAAGTTTATCCTATGTAAACAGAAAGCTTAATTACATCGTAACTACCTCCTAACTGCAATTTAAGTATGTTCCGGAGCCCACTCACCCTGAATCTTTATTAGTTTAGCGCCACTGCAATCCGCTATTAGCTGCAATCTCCGAAGAGCAATGAAATGCACCCCCCCCGGCGAGAATATTTTGGGCAAAGAAAATTTTAAAAGACTTTTAACACCTGACAGAGATTTATGGCTCGCTGTTAGCACTATCTCGCCGAATTAAATCACTCTGTTTTAGAGGGCGGTGTATGCTGGGTTTATTTTATAAATCGAGAAGGTTTTGAAACGCGAACCATACAACAAAAATATACTTTTATAATCACTGGGGGAAAGTCAAGCTCCGTTAAGATCGCAAAATGCGCAGAGGACACGTATTTAATGAGGCTTAAATTCTGTAAATGTAGGCCGTTATTTCTACCCGAAGTATGAAAATGCGTTATAGAAAATGGAACCCTAAAAATGGAAGCTTAGAAATTTTTATTTTGGGGGAATTTGTTTACTCCGTTTTACTTTCAGACTCATTTTATGTCTTTTTTTAAGATTTCTCAGTTCCAAAAGTAAAACGATTGTATCTAAACTTCCATTTCACCTTGGCAAGTAAGCGACATGATTTTCAAATTTTAAAGAAACTTGGGTGATTCCAGAATTCTGATTTATTAAATTATTTAATAATCCGAACAATCACGAATTGTGTTCTTGAATCATTTTAGTGGGAACTGAAACTGCGTGATTTATTGAAAAGATGAAGTAAAAGTTGTCATTCCAAATAGTTTTATAATCTATATATATAAAACAGTTCCGTAACTGACTCATTCATTCATTCATTCATTCATTCATTCACTGACTGACTGACATACAACGCACAGACCAAACCGCTGGACCTAAAGGGCTGAAATTTTGCTTGGCGATTCTTCTTATATTGTAGGGGTGCACTAAGAGAGATTTTTGAAAAATTCTTTTTAGATTTTTTTAAATTAAATTTTTAAGCTGTTTTTTTTTACTTTTTTTAAGTTTGCATTTAAAATAATAATTTGAGGGTTATAAAATTTATATCACGAGAAAGATCATAAAAATTCGTTTAAAATGCAATCTTTTTCGAATCTTTACCTTCATTTCCTGATTTTTGGTGAATTTTTAAAGATTAATTTTTAGAATTTAATTTATTAAATGCTGATCACGTGACTTCTTTTTCTGGTACTTTAAATAAATTTATCGTCACGTGCATAAAAACTAAATACACAAAAAATAATTTTTTTTTTCTTGCTAATGCGGCAGACGATTGGACATTATCCAAAAAAATATTAAAATACAGTAAATGAAATGTTCTAGAAACTGTACTATATTCTTTAGTATTCTTTATATTAGATTTAATTTGAATATCTTCTTCTACATTATTTTGTCTATAAAAATATCCCTTACGATTTTTTTATAAATATATATATATTTTACATCAATTATATACATTGATCGTCGTATTTATTATACATATATTGGCATTAATTGCATACATTCACCGATGTTTTTACTTTGAATGTACTCCGTAGCGAAGTGCGGGTTTTCAGCTAGTCTATGTATATAAAACAGTTCCGTAACTGACTCATTCATTCATTCATTCATTCATTCACTGACTGACTGACATACAACGCACAGACCAAACCGCTGGACCTAAAGGGCTGAAATTTTGCATGGCGATTCTTCTTATAGTGTAGGGGTGCACTAAGAGAGATTTTTGAAAAATTCTTCTTAGATTTTTTAAAATTAAATTTTTTAAGCTGTTTTAGTAACTTTTTTTAAGTTTGCATTTAAAATAATAATTTGAGGGTTATAAAATTTATATCACGAGAAAGATCATAAAAATTCCTTCAAAATGAAATCTTTTTCGAATCTTTACCTTCATTTCCTGAGTTTTGGTGAATTTTTAAAGATTAATTTTTAGAATTTAATTTATTAAATGCTGATCACGTGACTTCTTTTTCTGGTACTTTAAATAAGTTTATCGTCACGTGCATAAAAACTAAATAGACAAAAAATAATTTTTTTTTCTTGCTAATGCGGCAGACGATTGGACATTATCCAAAAAAATATTAAAATACAGTAAAAGAAATGTTCTAGAAACTGTACTATATTAACTGTACTATATTCTTTAGTATTCTTTATATTAGATTTAATTTGAATATCTTCTTCTACATTATTTTGTCTATAAAAATATCCCTTACGATTTTTTTATAAATATATATATATTTTACATCAAATATATACATTGATCGTCGTATTTATTATATATATATTGGCATTAATTGCATACATTCACCGATGTTTTTACTTTGAATGTACTCCGTAGCGAAGTGCGGGTTTTCAGCTAGTCTATATATATAAAACAGTTCCGTAACTGACTCACTGACATACAACGCACAGACCAAACCGCTGGACCTAAAGTGCTGAAATTTTGCATGGCGATTCTTCTTATGGTGTAGGGGTGCACTAAGAAAGATTTTTGAAAAATTCTTCATAGATTTTTTTAAATTAAATTTTTAAGTTGTTTTGTAAATTTTTTTTAAGTTTGCATTTAAAATAATAATTTGCGGATTATAAAAGTTATATCAAAAGAAAGATAATAAAAATTCCTTTAAAATGAAATCTCTTTCGAACATTTAGCTCAATTTTCTGATATTTGGTGAATTTTTAAAGATTCAATTTTTGAATTTAATTTATTAAATGCTGATCACGTGATTTCTTTTTCTGGTACTTAAAATAAATTTATCGTCACGTGCATAACAACTAAATAGACATAAAGAAAAAAAAAATTTTCTAATGCAGCAGACGATTGGATATTATCCAAAAAAATATCCCTTACGATTTTTTTTCTAAATATATATGTATTTTTTTTTACATCAATTGTATACATTGATCGTCGCATTTATTATAAATATATATATTTATTCTTTTTGGCATTAATTGCATACATTGACCGTTGTATTTAATTTGAATGTACTCCGCAGCGAAGCGCGGGTTTTCAGCTAGTATTCTATACGACTGGTTCTCAATTTGAGGGGTGTGCCATCCCCCTTGGGGAGGAAGGAGTACTGTTCAGGGGTGGGGACGCAATCGGTTAGTTAAAAATATGTGAAGAATGAGGGTGACTTACGTTATCTATATATATATATATATATATATATATATATATATATATATAACAGTTCCGTAACTGACTGACTGACTGACTGACATATAACGCACAGACCAAACCGCTGGCCCTAAAGGTCTGAAATGTTGCAATTTCTTATAGTGTAAAAGTGCACTAAGAAAGATTTTTGAAAAATTCTTCTTAGATTTTTTAAAATTAAATTTTTAAGCTGTTTTAGTAACTTTTTTTAAGTTTCCATTTAAAATAATTTGAGGGTTATTAAATTTATATCTCGAGAAAGATCATAAAAATTCACTTAAAATGAAATCTTTTTTGAACCTTTACCTTCATTTTCTGATTTTTGTTGAATTTTTAAAAGATTAATTTTCAGAATTCAATTTATTAAATGCTAATCACGTTGTTTCATTTCTTTTTGTGATATTTAAAAAAAATTTTGAATTACGTGCATAACAACGAAATAGACAAAAAAATATTCTTCTTCTCTTGTTAATGCGGCAGACGATTGGACGTTAAAAAAAAATATTAAAATAGAGTAATCGCAATTGACACCCCGGCTCCCCCGCTTTCGCGTATCAGCCCATGAAACACTGAAGACCAGCCGCTAAGTAGCAATACCTGAATACGCAGACGAAGGTTAATTTCGCAGGTTCGGTGTTTTCCATTGCTGTGGTGCTCGAGGATGCCGGACAAACAGTACAGATCTGTCATCCACTCAGGGCACCCCAAGCCCCTAAAATAGTGTGAAAGAAATGTTCCTCAAACTGTACGATATTAACTGTACTATATTCTATAGTATGTTCTATTAGATTTAATTTGAATATTTTATTCTACATTAGTTTGTTTATAAAAATATCTCTTATGACTTTTTTTTATACAATATGTTTTTTTTACATCAATTGCATACATTGATAGTAGTATTTATTATATATATATATATATATATATATATATATATATATATATATATATATATATATATATATATATATATATATATATATATACTAGCTGAAAACCCGTACTTCGCTACGGAGTACATTCAAATTAAATACAACGGTCAATGTATATGCAATTCATGCCAAATATATATATATGATAAATACGACAATTAATGTATGCAATTGATGTAATATATATATATATATTTATAAGAAAATCTTAAAGGATAATTTTATAGACAAAATAATGTAGAAGAAAATATTGAAATTAAATCTAATATAAAGAATACTAAAGAACATAGTACAGTTTGTAGAACATTTCTTTTACTGTATTTTAATATTTTTTTGGATAATGTCCAATCGTCGGCCGCATTAGCAAGGGAAAAAAATATTTTTTGTTTATTTAGTTCTTATGCACGTGACGATAAATTTATTTAAAGTACCAGAAAAAGAAATCAAGTAATCAGCATTTAATAAATTAAATTCAAAAATTAATCTTTGAAAATTCACCAAAAATCAGGAAATGGAGGTAAAGATTCGAACAAAATTTTATTTTAAAGGAATTTTTATGATCTTTCTTGTGATATAAATTCTATAACCCTCAAAGTATTATTTTAAATCCAAACGTAAAAAAAGTTAAAAAAACAGCTTAAAAATTTAATTTTAAAAAATCTAAGAAGAATTTTTTTTAAATCTTTCTTAGTGCACCCCTACACTATAAGAAGAATCGCCATGGAAAATTTCAGCCCTTTAGGTCCAGCGGTTTGGTCTGTGCGTTGCATGTCAGTCAGTGAATGAGTCAGTTACGGAACTGTTATATATATATACTAGCTGAAAACCCGCACTTCGCTACGGAGTACATTCAAAGTAAAAACATCGGTGAATGTATGCAATTAATGCCAATATATATATAATAAATACGACGATCAATGTATATAATTGATGTAAAATATATATATATTTATAAAAAAATCGTAAGGGATATTTTTATAGACAAAATAATGTAGAAGAAGATATTCAAATTAAATCTAATATAAAGAATACTAAAGAATATAGTACAGTTAATATAGTACAGTTTCTAGAACATTTCTTTTACTGTATTTTAATATTTTTTTGGATAATGTCCAATCGTCTGCCGCATTAGCAAGAAAAAAAAAATAATTTTTTGTCAATTTAGTTTTTATGCACGTGACGATAAATTTATTTAAAGTACCAGAAAAAGAAGTCACGTGATCAGCATTTAATAAATTAAATTCTAAAAATTAATCTTTAAAAATTCACCAAAAATCAGGAAATGAAGGTAAAGATTCGAAAAAGATTTCATTTTAAAGGAATTTATATGATCTTTCTCGTGATATAAATTTTATAACCCTCAAATTATTATTTTAAATGCAAACTTAAAAAAAGTTAAAAAAACAGCTTAAAAATTTAATTTAAAAAAATCTAAGAAGAATTTTTCAAAAATCTCTCTTAGTGCACCCCTACACTATAAGAAGAATCGCCATGCAAAATTTCAGCCCTTTAGGTCCAGCGGTTTGGTCTGTGCGTTGTATGTCAGTCAGTCAGTGAATGAATGAATGAATGAATGAATGAGTCAGTTACGGAACTGTTTTATATATATATATATATATATATATATATATATATATATATATATATATATATATGATCATATAAGATCATCATCCAAAGGGGAAGCGTCGACCTAAAAGGTTTGAGAACCGCTGTTCTATATGTTGAGTGGCCAATGTATTATGACCACTTACTCATTACATCGCTAGGCACCGTTTTCCTCTAAATATTACCTTGATTCTCTTTGGCATGGATTCTATAAGATATTCTCTCCACTGCATCTCGCTGTCATAATCATTCCACGTTCAAAGTCCGTTCAATCGTAGGTAAGCGTAAAGAAGTGGATACCCTTTGGCATGGTTTGGCGAAGTTTTCAAAATTAACATAAGGGACAAGAAAATGTCGTGTCTATACAGAACATACGACCAGTGTGAAGCAATTTAAATAGCATAAATATTTCGGAATAAATCTTTAACGATGTTCTTTCTTCATCATTGAAACTGAAGAGCATGATATAGTAATGCAAACAATCAAACAAGAACAAGCACTCATCATAAAAACTCGACAGTCGAAGGTTTATTTTCGGCTGACAATCATAAACTCTTGGTGTCTATGCCGCTGTTGTTTAATACAAACCTATTATAAGACTTACTGCAGAATATGTAATGCAAAAATAAGTTTGGCGCATAGATCGCCCACGTTACAATAGGTACTCACTTCTTTACAACAGCCTCATTGAAGAATTCTAACTGAAGAATTGTAATAATTCTTAAATGAAAATCCTAACTGAAGAGCTGATTATTTCTTTAAAAGAGCAAGTTAGTTAGCGGTTAGTTAGTTAGTTAAAACTAACTAACTTGAGGCTTTAAAAGAGCCTCAAGTTAGTTAGTTTTTGGCGAATTTTAAAAACCTCGCCAAATCAAGTCAAGGAGTACCCACTTCTTTAGAGGCTTTAAAAGAGCCTCAAGTTAGTTAGTTTTTGGCGAATTTTAAAAACCTCGCCAAATCAAGTCAATGAGTACCCACTTCTTTATATTAATAACCCAATCGTGATTTTACCCATCTCTTCACATGTACTTCAGTTGTCTCTGTAATCATTATCCAGCAATCCGTTTTATACCAATCACAACCCTCTATCAGCAACGTCATAGCTGATTTGAATAAAATTGTCTGGCGGTCATCATAAATCGTTTACTCAGCGTAGATGTAAGTATTGGTGTGGTCGGTTTTAAAAACGAGAAGAGTGGGCCATCAGTATTTATTTTTTATAACATACGACAATGTTTATATTGTGGCATGGAATACAAACTTGAAATAACAGCGGAACCGAAAATATATAGACTAGAAACAATGTTTTTATCCTTATGAACGGCATCAAAATATACGTATTTTTAAGATCGTCAGAGTAAGTTTCCATAACTGGTTTTTGTTTGAACAACATCTACTCTTATGATAATAATTAGAAAATGTTATCAATTTATAGGCTGATAATTTTCTGGTCATAATAACATTAACTGAAACACATAGTTCATGAATATTCATGTACCGTAAAGAAAAACTTAAGAGAATATAAATGAACAAACAGTATTTATATTCTTTGTTTGTAAATACAGTTGAACCTCCATATATCGAACTTCCCCATATCGAAATTTTCTGTATATCGAATTCTTAGCAAATCTCCAAGTTCATTACATAGAAAAACTGTTTCTATATATCGAATTTTTTTTTATGACATATTGGGGGATTTTATTCCACTTTAGAATAAAATCTCCCATTTTTTGGCGTTTGAAACAATACTTCGTGGACTTCAATTCACGGAAAATGTACCTGGTGAAGTTTTAGTGGGCTAAATAAATGCGAGTATTTCTTTGATTAACTTTCCGCAAAACTGGCTGTTCAGCAAGATATTCATAGTTTAAAGAATGTAACTGTGATTACTGTAACCACTGTTTGGATTATTGTTTTTTTAAAGGTATATAGCAATCAATCTTTCATATTAATTCATTTTTTAGTTATTAACTTTCATTTAATGTGATACGCATATAAATTCGAAATGCAGTTTCGTATACGAAAATTAGCTTTAATTTTAATGTTTTAGGAGAATTATGACAAAACTAAGATCAATTCTATACATCGAAATTTCTATATATCGAATTTTTTTCCGGCATTTTGCTACTTCGATATATGGAGGTTCGACTGTAATTAAAATTATTTTGGTATCACGTACCCTTCATCCGGGTCTACACCTATTTCTTCATAGAGCTCTTTCTTGTCTTTCGGATAATTTTCCAAGATGGCCTCCAGCATGTCACAGGCCATCCTTTTCCTTTTCTGCCACTCTTTATAATATTTTTCCTTCTTGGCGTTCAAACACTTCTGTTCCTCTGGCTTAACGAGAGACACATTCGATTCCAAGTTTTCCAATTTCGACTTCAGAATCGGGATTTCTTTCTGGATGCGTGACAAATAGATCTCCGCGTCGCCTGTCGTCAAACAGTTTTCCAAATTTTCTAGGGTGTTTTCATTCGCTTTCAAGTTCTGGTTCACTTCGGATAACTGCCGGTTTAAACTGCTTATTTCTGCCTCCATGATTTTCAAGTCGGAATCGTTCACTTCCGGAAATTCATCTTGGTTCACGAAGTACACTTTCTGCTTTCCGTACGTTTTTTCCTTGATTTTCTGTTCCGAGACCAGTTGATCCAAAGCTCTCGTGACTGCAGTTTTCCCGTGTTCTTTATGCAAATTGTTGAAAATGTCTATGACGCTGTAAGGTCTGTTTTGGTCGGTTAAATATTGCAGAACTTGTCTCACAACCGCTGCTTCGTCCTTCGATTTACTCATTTTTCTTACAATATTTGCGATTCCTGACTAAATGTCAATTTGTAAACCTTCTCTTTCACAACGTAAAGTTATTCTAAGAAAATTAAGTTATCTGAAAGTTGAAGTTAAGTTACTTCTAACGAAATGAGCAACATATTTAACTCCAGCAGACGATAGTTTATTTTTTTATTAACCATGGTGATAGTGTAAATGAAAATACACAGTGTATTTTCATTTAGTAAGATGGTGTAAATGAAAATACAGGAATAAATTTTTACAGTTGTAAAATCACGAATTTTGAAAAGGCATTTCCCTTTTAGCAAGTTGAATATTTTCTTAATACATTCTGACATAAAAAAATGGCTGCCCTGCATTTATTTTCAGAAGACTGAATTCGTAACTAAGGATTACAAAACGCATTACAATTTTTATTACAAAATTTGACTGAATATGTGCTTTTTAAATAAAAGAAGTTCATCCGCTCAATAAAAAAGGTAACATTTAACTAAGTATTCTTTTTATTGATTTGCATCGTTATTTACTACGATTCTTTAATTTTAAATTCTATTCTATCCTAAATTCTATTTAGAAAGTAATAAACATGGCGCTAATAAGTATAAAGCTTTTCTAAGAAAATCATTTGAAAATAAATTTGAAGTTACTTCTAATGAAGCGAACAGAATATTTACTCCAGCAGACGATAATTTATTTTTTTTCAAACATGGAGATAGCGTAAAAGAAAATACACTTAAAAACAAATTTTAAGGATATAAATGCACGAATTTAAGAAAATACTTCTCTTTTAGGTGGTAAATTATTTTCATTATACATTGTAACATAAAAAAGGTATTGTAAGGAAACCCCTTATTTTCAGAAGACTGCGGAATTACAGAACACATTACAGATTTTATTGCGAAATTTGATTGAATAAGGTAGTTGTTCCCAGCGTGTCACAACTCTGCTCGTGCATAAACAATGGGTATTAAGGTACTTTTAATTATGCTCAATGATTACTTAATCTCGTATTGAAAAGCATATCAGATTCTACGTACTAAACGAATGGCATTTTTTCTATTTTCTTCCCTTCTATTTCCCGTTGTTGCATCAGTGACGTTGCATGACTGTCTTATTTGCGCATAATTTTATATTTAAACAAAAGAAATTCGTCTGCTGAATAAATAACGAATTAATTAAATATTTATTTGCTTTTATAATTTGGCGACGTTAATTAAATCGTAGTTTTTTAATTTTAAGATAGATTTCGTTATGAAATGTAGATATGAAGACAAAATTAAAATAATCTCCAGAAACTGTGTCTAATTATTTGGCATATAATTTAAAGCCTTTAAATTAACATTTTTTAGACACTTTTTCTCAAAATAGAATTGAAACGTCTTTGTATAAACCTGTATTATTAAAACTTACATCATTAAACGATTAGAAAAATAACTATAATAACCATTAAAATTTATCAATTAATTTTCATAGCTGTACATTTCACATTAACGTTACATTATGATGAAATATCCGAGGTTGTTATTAAAATAATGGCAATTTTATTATCCTATTTAAAAGTTTATTTAACATCATATTTATTTTTAAAAAAAGATGTCCCCTGCGAATGAAAGAATGTTCAAGTTTGTCATTTATTTGTATTAAAAATTAAATATGTTGCGTTTATGCGATGAAGAGAAAACTATATATTATTTGAATAATGTGTGTTTTATTTCTTAAAATTTTGTAACATTGAATAGAAGGCTGGAAAAAAGGCTATAACAATAAATTTTTAACAATGAGAAATCTAATTATCAGTTGCTTTTACGTATACTTTTCTTATGTGCTGTATAACAAAATGTTATGAATAATTCGCTTCTTTCTTTTCCAAATTATATTGTTAAAAACTTAACTATCGATGCAATTCTAAAAATTCTTACCTGAATTTTAAATAAATATACTGGTCATTCTTTACACATGAATGTATAGTAAAAATTTTTAAATGCACGAACTTTAATAATTATTGAGCCTTCAGTTGAAGTTGCCCCACATTGTCTAATTTGGCGCCTTTTATCTAATTTGGCGCCATTTGTCTATTTTAGTGCCTTTTGTCTAATTTGGCGCCATTTGTCTATTTTAGTGCCTTTTGTCTAATTTGGCGCCTTTTATTTAATTTGGCACCTTTTATCTAATTTGGCGCCTATTGTCTAATATCACGCTTCTTGTCTACTTTGGTCTTTTGGAACTACGCCGCTAAGTTGTAGATAATGGCGGTTGATCGGTGTATCATTACATGCAATATATTCTTCCATCCAATCACTTGGAACTGCTGAGAATATCACCCTTAAGAAATAATTATACTCGCGGGTACTTAATGCATGTAAGAAATGAATGCTCAAAATTCCTGCTAAAAAATAACGTCTAATTTTTTTTTAAGATATTAATAATGACTAGTTAGTACCCGTCAAAAAATGACGGCTAGATAGTTAGTAAATGCGCTAATACAAAAAATATACTCAATATTCATTGCCAAATTTTGACAATCATAATATTAAGAATAGATAAATACCCTTCAAAAAATTACAATTGAACCCTATAAAAAGAAATAGTGTTATTCAATAGAGCAAAATAAACAATTTTCATCAGGTTTAATTGTATATGTCACTAAAATAATTAAAAAATTAAAATGCCAGAGAGAGAGAGCTAGAGAGATTACTCAGAATAAACAAATTAACGTGTTTACGCAGCTTCGTGCTCAGTTAGTATCTAAAGCCAGATTTAAACATGTCACTGAGCATGCGCAGAAACAAATGAATGCGTTTATGTTGCCTCGGGCTTAATGAGTATCTAAGCCTGGTTTAAAGATGTCTCAAAGCATGCGCAGAGAGCCATTTTTTATTGCAAATTATCGCTAATTAATAAATATTGTGGTTGCAAAATCCAGATTTGACACATCTATAGATTACAATCTTTCGTTTAAGACCAAAATGAATTCAATTGTTGCAGCAGTTTTCTCTCACGGACTGGCCAAAGAATCGGCTTGGCGACTTAAGTACACTAGGGGCTTCGCCCCTAGGCTCGCTACTTTCGCTCCTCTGTTATGGCTAATAGCGAGATACATAGGGGTGATTTTCGGGCAATGTAACAGCTTCCATCCATTTACTGTTGTCACTCTTAATACGAAGGGCGTTTCATCACTGTGGAATTATCAGCTTTAAAATTCAATGAAAAATCGAAAATTTAAGACATAGACTTGAA
>CAJRAI020000368.1:0-15000 GCA_907164885.2 Dolomedes plantarius
TATATATATATATATATATATATATATAAAAGGTGGAGCAGGAATATAGTATATGTATAAAAAGCTAAATGATAATTTTATTCTATCTATCTAATAATTTAAATTATGAGGTACTAGAAATTCACTTAAAAAATGCGAGAGGCTATTTGTATATATATATTTTTTGTGTAAGCAAGAGCTCAACGCTGACATATTCAACCTCAGGGGGATTTTAATTTTTTTTAAAAATTTTAACAACGCTTAGTGGTTTTTTTAACTGCAAAAGTAGGAGACAATGTGTGGAACGTCAGTAAATTCCTTTTAAAATAGCCTACGTTTATGAAGCCTTCTATATGCAAGTCACAAGTTATTGGCATATTTTGAAGTTTAATCAATTTTTTTCTTATACTCATTAACTTAAAAAAAAAATCTACGAACGAGTAACAATAAAAACCAGTGATAAAGGTTTTCTCAAGGTTAAATAGAGGCTTTTATGTAATTAAAGAGGATGAAAAAAAATTTAAGGGTTCTTTGCTTCATAATATTTTAAGTGACATAAAAACAATCAAGACTTAACTTTGAAGATTATTTTCTGATAAAAAAAAACTGCTAAATACTTTACAGAAAGACCTGATGCCCTTTAGTCATGAGAAAATTTTTATGACTTAAATAAATTGAGTGATATCAAGTTTCTCTGTGGAACTCATAATTTAAATTATTAGACAGATAGAACAAAAGGTAAGTCAAAATTTCGTAAAAAAATTAAGAATTCATAAAAAAGGAAGAAAATATGATAAATAAGTGCGGTTTGCAAGAAAGGGTTCACAAGGCAGTCGGATTTTTTTAGCAGCAACAAAAACTTTTAGATAAAAATATCACCGATAGATGGCGCTCACATGTGAGAGATTCAGCAGAATTCCGCAAATCAATCGTGCAATAAAAGACCGTGATACACGAGGATTTCTCATTCGCAATCAGAATGTTATCATTACACGATCGAATGTTGTTGGTCAATTTGTTAAAAGTCGCCTTAGTTGTGTCGTAAAATGTTCTGGAGGTCATGTTGAATAATTATTATAGCAAGAATAAATGAATGGAACCTACTGTTGTCCTGTTCATTGTGTTTAGGATCGCCAGCGGCATCTACCGGTGACCTCTTTAACTAATATCTACTTTAACTACTTTAACCTCTTTAACTTTTATTTTGCTGCTAAAAAAATCGGACTTCCTTGTGAGCCCTTTCTTGCAACCCTAAATATATATATATATATATATATATATATACTCCAGAGCCAAAACATTATGACCACCCCTACATTTTGCAATGAATTCGCCTGGATGACGTGGAAGGCACGTGATCAGGTGGAAGTGGTATTTAACTGCTGCTAGAGAGTTTGAAGAAGCATTCTTTCACTTACTTCTGTGTGTGATGGGAAAGGCTGCGGATCTAAGCGACTTTGATAGAGGGCAGATTGTAATGGCTCGAAGGCTCGGAACAAGTATTTCCGAAACTAAAAGACTCGTGGGTTGTTCGCGACCTACAGTTGTTAGTACTTATGCAAAGTGGATGAATGACGGTGAAACCAGCAGTAGACGACATGGTGTTGGACTTCCACATGCTATCAAAGAAAAAGGTCGTCGGCGACTGTCTCGCATGGTGAAGCAAAACCGGAGCAGGACAGTGGCTCAGCTGACAGCCCAATACAATGCAGGTCCAAGTAGAATAGTATCGCAGCACACTGTTCAGTGGACACTGTTGGATATGGGGCTACGCAGCAAACGACCCACTCGTGTGCCTTTGCTGACCGAGCGTCATCGCCAACTGCTCCTGCGCTGAGCCCGGGAACATCGCGGCTGGTCCATGGATCAGTGGGAGAGATTTGCCTGGTCAGATGAATCACGGTTTGTCATTCATCACGCCGATGGCCGTGTCAGGATACGCCGTCTTCCAGGCGAACTGTTGCTCTCTCAATGTACAGTAGGTCATACACAGGCCGGTGGTGGCGGTATTATGCTTTGGGGGACGTTCTCTTGGGCGTTTCTGGGTCCCGTGGTTGTGGTAGAGCAGACCATGAATGCTACAGGGTATCTGAACATCATTGCGGACAGTTGCACCCTTACATAGCCTCTGTTTTTCCAGCTGGAAATGGAATGTTCCAACAGGACAACGCCCCGTGTCACAAGGCTAAAATTGTGTTGGAGTGGTTCCAGGAACATGATGCTGAATTCCAGTTAATGTCCTGGCCGCGTAACTCACTGGATCTCAATCCGATAGAACACATTTGGGATGTCATGGGACGGCAGCTCAGAATTCAAAGACCACCAATTTGCAATATCTCGGATTTGCGTGACCGTTGCTTAAACATGTGGTACAATGTCTCCGGCCATCTACCAAGGACTTGTGGCATCCATGCCAAGGCGGGTTGAAGCTGTGTTGAGCGCCAAAGGTGGGCCAACTCGTTATTGGCAGGTGGTCATAATGTTTTGGCTCTTGAGTGTATATATATATACATATATATATATATATATATATACGTTGAAGTTTAATACATTTTTTGCTGATACTTAGTAACTTTAAAAAAATACATTATTCATAAGGGACAATAAAAACTATTGATAAAGGTTTTCTCAAGATTAAATGGAGTCTTTTATATAATAAATGAGGATAAAGAAATTTAAGGGTTCTTTGCTTCAAAATATTTGAAGTGACATAAATTAATCAAGAGTTAACTTTTAAGTTTATTCTCTGATAAAATGGCAAAATACTTTCACAGAGACATAATGCCCTTTGGTGTTCGGAGAAAATTTTTACCGGAAAAAAAAATTTAGTGATGTCAAGTTTATCTGTAGAACTGTATATTTGGAAATATTGTAAGGGTACTTGAAGCACTGTACTTTTTTTTTTTAAATCGCAGTGAGACCTTCCAAATGTTTTCAGTTAAATCATTTAACAATAAATTTCCCAAATAATTAGGATTAACATCACTCACTGACAAAACTGTTTTTGGCCATGGAACAATGTCACTTTTTTTGAAAGCTAATAAAGTTAAGTCCATACTCTAAGGTAAATAAGTCACATTTTTCGAAAGCTAATAAAGTTATACCCATACTCTCGGGTAAATAAGTGATATTTTTCGAAAGTTAATGAAGTTAAGTCCATACTCTCATGTAAATAAGTCACATTTTTCAAAAGCTAATAAGGTTAAGTCCATACCCTCAGGTAAATAAGTGACATTTTTTGAAAGCTAATGAAGTTAAGTCCATACTCTCAGGATAATTAGTCACATTATCCGAAATCTAATAAAGTTATACCCATACTCTCGGGTAAATAAATGTTATTTTTCGAAAGCTAATAAAGTTAAGTCCATACTCTCATGTAAATAAGTCACATTTTCGAAAGCTAATAAGGTTAAGTCCATACTCTCAGGCCAATCGTTGCAATAATGCCATTTAGACGCAGAAGCAAGTACTTGGTGATAACGTGCCATCGTTGAGTCTTGTTTCATCCCAAAAGAGTAAAATTAATTAGTCACTGCCGCAGAAGTAAATACTTGTGAATTATTAAACAATAATTTCAATTTTTTTTTGTAGTCAAAAAATACTGAATTGGATTTTTTTTCCCTTTCGAAATCTGTTAAGTCCCTTAGTAAAGAAAAAATTGTCATCAAAATAGCAGTATTCTATCTATTATATTTTACTAGTTGGTAAACGCCAAAACACGACGGCTGGATGGTAAATAATTGTGCTAATACACAAATTATACACATCATTGTCAAATGTTGAAAATCATAATATTAATTTCATAATATTAATCATAATCCGTCAGGTGTAATTCTATATCACAGAAGCATAATAAAAAATAAAAATGCCACAGAGAGAGCTAGAGAGATTCCTCGTAATAAACAATTTAACGTGTTTATGAGGTACTAGCTGAAAACCCGCGCTTCGCGGTGGAGTACATTCAAATTAAATACAACGGTCAACGTATGCAATTTATGCCAAAAAATAAATATATATATTTATAATAAATGCGATGATCAATGTATACAATTGATGTAAAATATATATCTATCTATATATATATATTTATAAAAAAATCGTAAGGGATATGCATTTTTTTGGGATAATATCCAATCGTCTGCTGCATTAGAAAGAGAAAAAATATTTTTTTGTCTATTTAGTTGTTACGCACGTGACGATAGATTTATTGAAAGTACCAGAAAAGGAAATCACGTGATCAGCATTTAATAAATTAAATTCTATAAATTAATCTTTAAAAATTCACCAAAAATCAGGAAATGGAGGTAACAATTCGAAAAAAATTTCATTTGAAGGAATTTTTAGGATCTTTCTCGTGATATAAATTTTATAATCCTCAATGTATTATTTTAAATGCAAACGTAAAAAAAGTTTAAAAAACAGCTTAAAAATTTAATTTAAAAAAATCTAAGAAGAATTTTTGAAAAATCTTTCTTAGTGCACCCCTACACTATTAGAAGAATCTCCATGCAAAATTTCAGCCCTTTAGGTCCAGCGGTTTGGTCGGTGCGTTGTATGTCAGTCAGTCAGTCAGTCAGTCAGTCAGTGAATGAATGAGTCAGTTACGGAACTGTTTTATATATATAGATTGTGTTTAGTGAGTATCTAAAGCTAGATTTAAACATGTCACTGAGCATGCGCAGAAATCAATTTTTAATTGTAAATTATCGCTAATTAATAGAAATTGTGGTTACAAAAACCAAATTTGACACATCTACAGATTACGATCTTTCGTTTAAGACCAAAATGAAGTAAATTGATGCAGTAGTTTTCTCTCGCGGACTGCCCAAAAAGTCGGCTTAGCAACTTAAATATATAGACTAGTTGATACCCGCCAAAACATGACGGCTACGTAGTAAATAAATGTATACTAATACACAAATTATACTAAACACATCCTTGCCAAATGTTGAAAATCATAATAATTCGCAGAAACTTATGTATTTAAGCGACCTTGTGCTTAGTGAGTATCTAAAGCCAGATTTTAAAATGCATGATTTTAAAATGAGCATGCGCAGAAAGCAATTTTTTTTAATTGTAAATTATCGCTAATTGAACAGCACGAAATAAACAATTTCCATCAGGTTTAATCTTATATATCACAAACATAATTATCATAAAAATAAAAATGGCAGAGAGAGATCTAGAGACTCCTCGGAACAAACGTGTTTATCATTAAAACGTCTCTGAGCATGCGCATAAACAGTGAGTTTCTAAAGGCAGATTTAAACATGCCACTCAGCATGCGCAGAAGTCAATTTTTCAACTGTAAATTATCACTAAGCCCGTCCGCACACGGAGCGACTCAAAAGAAACTGATAACCGACTCAAATCACAAACCAGTCCGTGATGAGTCGTAACCTATGTAATTGAATGGAGTCACGCACACGGCGCAACTGGTTACAAACCCGACGGGTTAAAAATATGTTTTAGACCAAAAAGAAGTAAATTGATGCAGTAGTTTTCTCACACGGACTGCCCAAAGAATCACCTTAGCAACTTAAATATATATATATATATATATATATATATATGGCGTCAGATAAATGCTACATCTGTGATAATTAAGGATACATAATTTTTGTTTTTACGAAATATGCGAATAAATGCGAAATTTGCCGATATGAGCGAATAAATGCGAAAATTATTTTTTTACTACTTTACGGCGAAAACTCGGCGATAAACGGCATTTTAAGCGAAATTGGGAAATATTAGAAATAATTTATTAACATAATTGCTTTTAAGTAAGACCATCCGCGGTCTTTAACTGAGAAATTTCACCCGGATAGTTTGTCTTTACCGGATTCAAATCTAAAAATCTAACTGTAATAATTACAAGATAAAAATAACTTTTTATATACCATGTTTTTAAATTTCCTGTTGAATCATATAAACTTGACAATTCCATGTATTGATAAATACTTTTTTAAAAATTTTTTTAATGAATTATCCCATCAACTCGAGAGAAAATGAAGTTAATTGGAAGTTAACTCGCGTTTAACTTTTCGTTCCCGTGTCCCGGCCGATAGACGGCAGCACCAGTCTACAAAACAAAATTAACTGAAAATGAATTTAATCCTGCTTAAAGATGGCTAAAAGCGTTTAAAAAAATGCATTGTCATCGTGTTCTGAGCTATTCTAAAAGTCTAGCTAGTCGGGAAGTTAGTTGAAAATCGATTGCAAGATTTGTACTGGACAAACACACAAACAAAACAAACAAACAACAAAGCGAGTCAATAAAAACATGGTAAAAAATAAACCATCCAGTTTTGTGGAACAATTTAGTAGATTTAAGAACGTCTCTTGAGCGCCAAAGACAAGGGTATTTCGGAAACTTACAGTAGTCAAGCAAGAGACACCTGTTGATGTTATTCATACCGGGTGCGTCATAAATTCGTGCAAAGTTCAAAAAATATAATAAAAGAAGCAATGCTCGGAAAAATTTTCTGTTTGCGCCAATAAGATCAGAGGGACATTGAATTTTTTTTTCCATGTAAAAAAAAAAAAGTTTCCGAAAGTAACCGAAAGAGGGCGCTCACAAGTCATACTGAGACGTTTTATGCAAATCAGGCAAACTCAAACAGAAAATCAAACAGATCACAATAACACGAGACTGTGCATTTATTCTAAAGTATCAGATGTTCAATATTACTACCAGCATAAGGTAATAGGCGAGTGAGGCACGTCACTAAGCCCATTACAGCGGATTCTAGCATCGATGGCAGCGACTGTCTGTCGAATGACATTTTTCAGTTCCACCAAAGTGGTTGGGTAGCCCCGGTACACATGGAACTTTAAGTATCCCCCCCCCCAACACTAAAAATTTTCCGGGGTCAAGTCTGGTGATCGTGAGGGCCACTGAACCTTACAACCGCGACTTATAGAATTCGGTCTTCAGTGAAAGATTCCAACAGGAACGTCTTGATATCACGTGAAATTTGGGGCGAGACACCACCCTGCATGAAGGTGACAATTGGTAACGCGTGTCTTTCCTGCAATGCAGAATTAACGTGGTCACGCAACAGCGCCACTTCGGTTACTTTTGGAAACTTTCGGTTACTTTTGGAAACATTTTTTTTTTTACATGGATAAAAAATCCAATGTCCCTCTGATCCTATTCGAGCAAACAGAAATTTTTTCCGAGCATTATTTCTTTTATTACGAATTTTTGAACTTTGCACGAATTTATGACGCACCCGGTCTCTCAGTTGCAACGAAATGACGCTACCTTAACTTTGCAAAGGCTATACAAAGCTCTACAAAGCCTCTGTAGTCCTGTTAACAGATTTAATGCTGAGATATTTTAGTATGTTCAACATAGTAATTAATGACAGATGGCAAAGTCTTAGGGAACGTAATCTGAGGGATTCTACAATGTTAGCTTTTAACTAAGAATTTTGATACTTACCTATCTAAGTAAAAGTTTATTTTTTTAATAAATGCAAAATTTTTGAATTTATACATTTTTGCGAAATTTATGAATCCTTAGTGACAACACATTCTACAATGTGTATTTCAATTGATGTTTTCGTAGAAATTTTAAAAACGATGTCCGTTATTTTATCACTTTCCTCCACTTTTTATCATGTTTTTATTAACTTGTCTGTTTGTTTGCTTGTTTGTTTGTTTGTGTGTTTGTGCCGTACAAATCTTGCAATCGATTTTTAACTAACTTCCCGACTAGCTAGACATTTGAAACCTTTAGAATATCTCAGAACAGGATGACAATGCATTTTCTAAATACTTTTAGCCATCTTGAAGCACAATTAAATTCATTTTCAGTTATTTTCAGTTAATTTTGTGTTGTAGACTGATGCAGCCATCTATCAGCCGGTACGGGAGCGAAAAGTTAAACGCAAGTTAACTTACAATTAACTTCATTTTCTTTCAAGTTGATGGGACAATTCATCAAAAAAAGTTTTAAAAAGTATTTATTAATACATAGAATTGTCAAGTTTATATGATTCAACAGAAAATTTAAAAACATGGTATATAAAAAGTTCTTTTTACCTTGTAATTATTAACTTTCTTTCTTGTTTGTTTGTGTTTGTGTTTGTCCCTTACAAATCTTGCAATCGATTTTTAACTAACTTTCCGACTAGCTAGACATTTGAAACTTTTATAATAGCTCAGAACACGATGACGATGCATTTTTTTAATACTTTTAGCCATCTTTAAGCGGAGTTAAATTAATATTCAGTTATTTCCAGTTAATTCTGTTTTCTAGACTGGAGCAGTCATCTATAAACCTGAAGAGGAACGAAAAGTTAAGAGCAAGTTAACTTCGAATTAACTTCATTTTTTTTCAAGTTGATGGGACAATTCATCAAAAAATTTTTTAAAAAGTACTTATTAATACATAGAATTGTCAAGTTTATATGATTCAACAGAAAATTTAAAAACATGGTATATAAAAATTTCTTTTTATCTTGTAATTATTGTTTAATGGACTGAACCAATTTTTCATGTGATAAGCAAATATGTTTCATGCAAATACTTCATTGTTTTAAGAAAATTTCGATTAATGCGCAAAATTTTTATATAAAATATCCATGCAAACAATATAGAAACGTACTTACAGAAGTTCCACCTAAAGCAGTCTCTATGTACACAGGTTATACAGAAAGGTAGTGACTTACCTAAAAGAGATTGAATGCAGAATTACAGGCAGGAAAGTACAACAACAAAGAGTTAAACTTGGTGGAAATTTAAATAAAAGATAAATTTTTACTCCTTAAATATGTGACAATGAGAGTTTCCTTCTGAAAGCTTTTCCTTTAAATTTACTAAATGCACATTATGTTTAACGTGAATTTTTCGATGAAATTCTGTTAAATATCGTATTTTTGCCGAAGTACAATTGAAATAAAAACTATATGAATATTTCAGGCGAGACTATCATGAAATCAAAGTGAAATAATACTGATAAAAAATACATAATACAGAACGCAACGTGGAATTTAAAGGGGTAAAAAAAACAGCATTTTTTAGAAGTCGTAAGGCAATCTACATTTTATGTTGATATTTTTGAAAAATTCTTCTTAGATTTTTTTAATTAAATTTTTAAGCTGTTTTTGTAACTTTTTTTAAGTTTGCATTTAAAATAATAATTTGAGGGTTATAAAATTTGTATCACGAGAAAGATGATAAAAATTCCTCTGAAATTAAATTTTTTTCGAACCTTTACCTCCATTTTCAGATTTTTGAAGAATTTTTAAAAATTTATTTTTAGAATTTAATTTATTAAATGCTAATCACGTGATTTCTTTTTCTGGTACTTTAAATAAATTTATCGTCACGTGCATAACAACTAAATAGACAAAAAAACATTTTTTTTCTTTCTAATGCAGCAGACGATTGGATATTATCCAAGAAAAAAAACAAATATCGCTTAAATTTTTTTTATAAATATAAATATATCTATATATATATATATATATATATATTTATTTATTTACATCAATTGTATTCATTGATAGTCGCATTTATTATAAAAATATATATTTATTTTTTTGGCATTAATTGCATACATTGACCATTGTATTTAATTTGAATGTACTCCGTAGCGAAGCGCGGGTTTTCAGCTAATATATATATATATATATATATATATATATATATATATATATATATAGTGTGTGTGTGTGCGTATATAATATATAATATTTATTTTAAGTGGGTCCCTTAAATTTTTTTTGTTTAATATTACATATTTTGTTTGAAGTGATACATTCTACAATGTCTATTTGAATTTAAAATTTAGAAGGAATTTCTATTTAGAAGGAAGTCTATTTTTGTAATTACTTTTCTCTAATGTTCGGTTTATAGAGTTAATTGATTTGGCAAGTGAACGGCTCAGTTATCAACATAGTTTTAGAAAGTAGATTAACTGATTACACTAGAGAAATGAGTCAGAATAGCTTAATTACATTATGCATTTCAAACTTTCAAATATATCGTAACTTCCAAGTTAATGCAATAAATAATTAAATTGGCTTAATCCCTGTACATAATTTAAGAAAAGTTATGCGACTCTGTTTTGCACTGTCTCGTTTATCTTCATAAAGGATCTGTAGCAAAAAATTATAGTAATATCCATATTTTTTACGTATCTTTTGTCATCATTTTGTTGAATGATAATTTTTATACCTTAGTATAAAATTTAACTCAAAAATATCTTTAAAACTCGAAGTATAAAATGCATACCAGGTCATGTTTCAAATTTGCTAATTTTTGCGAAACTGCTACCTTTAAATGCGAAAATTTTTATTAGCTGAATACCCGTACTTCGCTACGGAGTACATTCAAATTAAATACAATGGTCAATGTATGCAATAATGCCAATATCAATATATATATATATATATATATATATATATATATATATATATATATATATATATATATATATATATATATATATATATATATATATAGATATATATTTATAAAAATCGTAACGGATATTTTTATACACAAAATAATGTAGAGGAAAATATTAAAATTAAATCTAATAGAACATACTAAAGAATATAGTACAGTTCATATAGTACAGTTTGAGGCACATTTCTTTTACTGTATTTTAATTTTTTTTTTGAGAATGTCCAAAGGTTTAGAAAGAAAAAATATATATTTTATGTCAATTTATTTCATTGTTATGCACGTGACGCAAAATTATTTTAAAGTATCACAAAAAGAAAAAAAAATCAAGTGATCAGCATTTAATAAATCATATTCTAAAAATTAATATTTAAAAATGCACCAAAAATCAGAAAATGGAGGTAAAGATCCGAAAAAGATTTCTATTTAAGGGAAATTTTATGAACTTTCTCGTGATATAAATGCAAACTTTGAAAATATTACAAAAACAACTTAAAAATTTAATTTTGAAAAAAATCTAAGAAGAATTTTTCAAAAATCTTTCTTGGTGCACCCCTACACTATCAGAAGAATCGCCATGCACAATTTCAGCCATTTAGATCCAGCGGTTTGATCTGTGCGTTATATGTCAGTCAGTCAGTCAGTCAGTTACGAAATTGTTTTATACATATAGATCAGGGGTTTCCAACTTACAAGTGTCCAAGGGCCGCAATCGAAAACACCTGTCTAGTGGCGGGCCGCAATTTAATCAGGACCATACCCAGGACATTTTTTCTCGAGGGAGGGGGATTTGGAGGATTTATGAAATTTATAAAAATTCTACGATGAACCTCCAACAACGACCTTGATTATAACTGGCCAACTTTCGTTAAATTACACAGACACACAAAAAAAGTCAAATAAGAAGTGGGTATTTTAATAAGAAGTGGGGGGGATGAAATAGAACATGAGTGGATACCCTACTTTTCATGGAATTCGAGGAAAATCAATGTTTTTTGTAAATGAACAGCATTTGAAAACAATAAAGATTTTTACAAAAACATTTTTCGTTAACTAAGAATATCTAAATTGATGCTGCAAATTATTTTCCTAGAAGTCTTCGCGGGCCGCAAAAAAAGGCACCGCGGGCCGCATGCGGCCCCCGGGCCGCCAGTTGGAAACCCCTATATTATAGATGAAACCTTTGCGCAAATTTTTATCATTCAGTCGAGCACTGTTACTATTCAGGTAGAATGTTTCAGAAACGTTTCAGCATACTTAAATTATGAATATTGAAAAATTACTTTGAAATCTCTCTAGCAGGTGACCACTATTGGACGGCCACATTTTACTCAAAACCGATTCAAGACACCGTAGAGTCAATATTATGGAAGAAAGCCCTTTTCTACGGCCACCCCTTAGAACAACCACTTTTTTTCTGAATTACGACTGGCCGCCATACAGAAGTTTCACTATATTTTGTTACTTATTTAAAGAGACCCGTGTTTCTTAACCTCTTCATGCGCCATGCAGGGTGATTCAAAACTACATGTACAAAATTTTAGGGGAGGTAGGAAACCCAAAAACAAAAACAGAATCACATAGGAATGTAACGACCGTAAACGCATACCTGATCAGCTAGATGATAAACAAAGATGGAGAAATGTTGGGTTTTCACTTCTGCTCCTTTGTTTATCCTCTAGTTCAGCGGGTCTCGGAAGGGTTACAGGTTGGTCGCGACTCGATCCTAAAACTATTAAAATGGTCTTTGTGTACTTTTATAAAGGCAGTTTTTATATTAACCTAGGAACACTTGTTAGTGAGTATGAAACCACTTGTTTCATATATTGCAAACGTATATCTATTGTTAAATAAATAACTGTTTAGCTACAAAGTGCTTATATTTTGTCAACCATTTTCAAATCAGAACACAAATTGTTTATCAATAATCAATCTGTAGCTTCAAAAAAGCACATACATACATATATATATACATACATATACATACATACATATATATATACATACATATATACATACATACATATATATATACATACATATATATATATATATGTGTGTGTGTGTGTGTGTGTAATGTACTGGACAACCCAAGGAGAAGACTGGTGTCCAGCACATCACAAGGGATGATGATGTAGTCGTGGCCCGAATCGACGACGACGCGGCAATTTACGGCATTACATTTATTTTGTCAGAGAATACGTCTTCCCAAGACAGTTACAAAATCCGAAAAGCGTACAGGTTCGTTGATCAGACGGCTTATATAAACTTTGTCATGTGATCATAATAGTGATTAGGGATTTACTGTTGTCGACAAGTCACATGTGGTTTTATGTAATCTGCGCAGAGACTATATGAAATCGTGGATGACGCCACGCAGGTTTGAAAAAGGAAGCCATTTAATATTTTCCACCGGAGGCCTTTTAGGACTTAGAATTGAAAAAGAAAATTAGCTCGTACGCCCAAGGGAATTTAGAATAATTTTAGAATTTAAAATGGTACGGGGTTTTTTAATGTTATATATATATATATATATATATGTGTGTGTGTGTGTGTGTGTATATATACACAACGTGAAGAAAATCAACAAATAGCTTTCGTGGCCATGCACTAAAGCAGCCATCAACCACAAAATATTTATAAAAACAGCATGATTCATTATGCCATCAATAAATACCAAATTTCCTAGTCCTGATGTTTTATATATATATATATATATATATATATATATATATATATATATATGTGTGTGTGTGTGTGTGTGTGTGTATACACAACGTGAAGAAAATAAAAGTGTTCGTACACTTGCGATTTTCAATGAAATAGGGGTCTATCGACTGATTAAAGTGAATATTTCAGAATGGGTATTTAATAATAAGATCTATAATCTATTCTTAACAAAACTACATGAAATATTTTGAAAACGTAGTAAAACTTCATTTTTAAAACACCAATAATCCAAAAGTAACAAAAACTTCATGTCACAAAAGTCATCGTACACTTGTAAAAAAATCTCTACATATTAGTAAATATTCTAATTTTTCGTTAAATTAATATTTAGTAGGATATCCTTTAGCATCCACAACAGCTTTTAAACGTCTGGGAATAGATTGCTTTAGTTCTTTTGTAATTTTTGCATCAATGTTCATCCATTCTTTCATCATAATTGTTTTTAGTTCGCTTTTCGTGTGAATGTCGTGTTTTCGTACTCGAACCTCCAGTTCTCTCCAAATATGTTCTATTGGGTTTAAACCTGTCGATTGAGGTGGTGTTTTCAAAACTTGTGGACAATTATAGAGACACCAGAGGCGAACGTTGAGATCCGTGTGCTTAGGATCGTTAACTTAATAAAAAACAAAGTTGTTTCCAATACCCAAATTTTGAGCTGATAATTTTAAATTGTCTCTTAAAATATTTATAAAAACAGCATGATTCATTATGCCATCAATAAATACCAAATTTCCTAGTCCTGATGTTTTATATATATATATATATATATATATATATGTGTGTGTGTGTGTGTGTGTGTATATACACAACGTGAAGAAAATCAACAAATAGCTTTCGTGGCCATGCACTAAAGCAGCCATCAACCACAAAGCTCGAATATATCATTTATGTCCATATCAGCTGTTTATATGGTTGATATGGTCCTGTTTGATGACCAGTATTAACACACTGTCATCAAACATTGCGAAGAGGATCTTTATCAACATTATCTTATGCTAGATACTAAGATTTTGCAGAATATGTAATTCTAAGGAAGCTATTGGTAAACAATTTTTTATTTTCAAGGCGAATCAATATTATGATAATAGCATACCGTTGGACTTTTTAGAATGCTATATTGGGTCGGCCGCTGCTAATTTGGATATTCCACTGCACACGTAAAGAATATGAATGGCCCGGGTTAAAGCCATTGGACGCCCGAGGCAGGATGGCTGCTGACGTATGTGATGGAACGACCGCACTTCTACTGGCTAACGCATATAAGGTATAGACGGATATGTTCATCGTTTCTAAGTCGTCTGTTCTTTTGCACGAGCTTTGAGGCCTGGATATGAAGATTTCTGTTTTAATGCAGTTTATTCTGGTATGACTTCTCTTTTTTCGTTTATTTGCAGGTCTACAAGTGGTCCCGTGGGGTGGTGCTCATATTTCTTTGATAAGCTGTTATTTTGTAGCACCTACCTACGACCGTCGTGTCATAATAATTTCTTTTAGTTTTTTTTTGTCATCTGAATCAGCCATATTAATTATAAAATTTTTTTGAATATGACACCATGGCGAAACCACTTGTGTTTGATTATGTTTCTTTGCTTTACCCACGGCTGATGAGCCAAGCAAAGACAGATGATTTTCTTGATATCTTTTTGACTTTTTTCAGTCTAATTGCTTGACTTTTTGTCTTTTGGGTGTTCATTCACCTATATTTCTATCTTTGGGTGCTAATGCACCTGTGTTTTTGTTCTTTTTGTGTAAGCTGCTACGCTGAGACATGCATATGGCTATAGTATTTGCAAACTTTAAATAAATTATATATATATATATATATATATATATATATATATATATATATATATATATATATATTTGCAATAT
>CAJRAI020000368.1:20000-22500 GCA_907164885.2 Dolomedes plantarius
AAGTAATCGTTTTAGACAGAAGACATGTAACTGAAAATTTGTTACGAAATATTAAATTCAGGAACTGTATTCGAAATATAAAAGAATTTTAAATATGTACAAAAATAGTAATAACCAGTTTTTTACCCTCTTGGCATTTCGGGGTTTTGAAAGTTTCCAGAAAGAAAGCCAGACACTGTTTGCTCTGTCTTACAAGTGATTTTCGAAATAGATGAGGAACAAGTAATCGTTTTAGACAGAAGACATGTAACTGAAAATTTGTTACGAAATATTAAATTCAGGAACTGTATTCGAAATATAAAAGAATTTTAAATATGTACAAAAATAGTAATAACCAGTTTTTTACCCTCTTGACATTCCGGGGTTTTGCAAGTTTCCAAAGAGAAAGCCAGACACTGTTTGCTCTGTCGTACAAGTGATTTTCGAAATAGATGATGAACAAGTAATCGTTTTAGACAGAAGACATAACTGAATTTTGTTACGAAATATTAAATTCAGGAACTGTATTCGAAATATAAAAGAATTTTAAATATGTACAAAAATAGTAATAACCAGTTTTTTACCCTCTTGGCATTTCGGGGTTTTGAAAGTTTCCAGAAAGAAAGCCAGACACTGTTTGCTCTGTCTTACAAGTGATTTTCGAAATAGATGAGGAACAAGTAATCGTTTTAGACAGAAGACATGTAACTGAAAATTTGTTACGAAATATTAAATTCAGGAACTGTATTCGAAATATAAAAGAATTTTAAATATGTACAAAAATAGTAATAACCAGTTTTTTACCCTCTTGGCATTTCGGGGTTTTGCAAGTTTCCAGAAAGAAAGCCAGACACTGTTTGCTCTGTCCTACAAGTGATTTTCGAAATAGATGAGGAACAAGTAATCGTTTTAGACAGAAGACATGTAACTGAAAATTTGTTACGAAATATTAAATTCAGGAACTGTATTCGAAATATAAAAGAATTTTAAATATGTACAAAAATAGTAATAACCAGTTTTTTACCCTCTTGGCATTTCGGGGTTTTGCAAGTTTCCAGAAAGAAAGCCAGACACTGTTTGCTCTGTCCTACAAGTGATTTTCGAAATAGATGAGGAACAAGTAATCGTTTTAGACAGAAGACATGTAACTGAAAATTTGTTACGAAATATTAAATTCAGGAACTGTATTCGAAATATAAAAGAATTTTAAATATGTACAAAAATAGTAATAACCAGTTTTTTACCCTCTTGGCATTTCGGGGTTTTGCAAGTTTCCAGAAAGAAAGCCAGACACTGTTTGCTCTGTCCTACAAGTGATTTTCGAAATAGATGATGAACAAGTAATCGTTTTAGACAGAAGACATGTAACTGAAAATTTGTTACGAAATATTAAATTCAGGAACTGTATTCGAAATATAAAAGAATTTTAAATATGTACAAAATAGTAATAACCAGTTTTTTACCCTCTTGACATTCCGGGGTTTTGCAAGTTTCCAAAGAGAAAGCCAGACACTGTTTGCTCTGTCGTACAAGTGATTTTCGAAATAGATGATGAACAAGTAATCGTTTTAGACAGAAGACATGTAACTGAAAATTTGTTACGAAATATTAAATTCAGGAACTGTATTCGAAATATAAAAGAATTTTAAATATGTACAAAAATAGTAATAACCAGTTTTTTACCCTCTTGGCATTTCGGGGTTTTGCAAGTTTCCAGAAAGAAAGCCAGACACTGTTTGCTCTGTCCTACAAGTGATTTTCGAAATAGATGAGGAACAAGTAATCGTTTAGACAGAAGACATGTAACTGAAAATTTGTTACGAAATATTAAATTCAGGAACTGTATTCGAAATATAAAAGAATTTTAAATATGTACAAAAATAGTAATAACCAGTTTTTTACCCTCTTGGCATTTCGGGGTTTTGCAAGTTTCCAGAAAGAAAGCCAGACACTGTTTGCTCTGTCCTACAAGTGATTTTCGAAATAGATGAGGAACAAGTAATCGTTTTAGACAGAAGACATGTAACTGAAAATTTGTTACGAAATATTAAATTCAGGAACTGTATTCGAAATATAAAAGAATTTTAAATATGTACAAAAATAGTAATAACCAGTTTTTTACCCTCTTGGCATTTCGGGGTTTTGCAAGTTTCCAGAAAGAAAGCCAGACACTGTTTGCTCTGTCCTACAAGTGATTTTCGAAATAGATGAGGAACAAGTAACCGTTTTAGATAGAAGACATATAACTGAAAATTTCTTACGAAATATTAAATTCAGGAATTGTATTTCAAATATAAAAGAATTTTAAATATGTATAATTAAAGATAAAAAGAACTTTTTATATACCATGTTTTTAAATTTTTTGTTGAATCATATAAACTTCACAATTCTATGTATTAAGAAACATTTTTTTTTAAATTTTTTGATGAATTGTCCCTTCAACTTGAAAGCAAATGAAGTTAATTGGAAGTTAACTTGCGTTTAACTTTTCGTTCCCGTACCGGCCGATAGATGGCTGCAC
>CAJRAI020000368.1:27500-30000 GCA_907164885.2 Dolomedes plantarius
TACATTGACCGTTGTATTTAATTTGAATGTACTCCGTAGCGAAGTACGGGTTTTCAGCTAGTTATAAATATATCTCAATAATATAAGCATTTTATAGCTTGTTATAAAACGAAGAATTTTATTTTCAATTTTAAAAGTTTATTACAAAAGGAATAATCAAGCTTGAAAGAGACGTTGCATTTTGTGCCAGGCGCGACCGCTGGTGTTCCAAAAATTGGCGCGCCCGCTGAAGGGTTAAGGAAGTAACGGACAGTAACAGAGTTTGTTTTGCTTATTATCCATATTACCTGGATTATCCCATGATCTCAGTTAGCTCATATAAACGAGGTTTTACGGTACTAAGTTATAAAGGCATATTACGCATCTATAGTTTAGAGGGCATATTATGAAGTGAAATTAATTTCTAATGGACCAACGCACGCCATAATTCTAAAATTCATTTAAGGGGACTCACTTAAGTTGAGGAAATAAAGCATATTTTCATACTTTTCGATTTTTTAAAACTATCTCCCAATTTTTTTTCAAATTTTATGTATATGATAAATTGATATATTTATTTTAATAAACAAATTTTCAACTCTCAAAATAATTTTAAATATTTTTTTTTTAAATGCTTTAGATATATCTTGTTTTTTAAGTATATTTATTGTATACTGGCTTGCGCGCAGAACTATGAAATTAATTTTACACTTAAATGTATAATTCCTGTTTTATATTTCAAATAAATAATTCAAAATACAATTGAACTAAAACAATCAAAATTGAAATTTTTTTTCAATTTTTTGAAAACTGCTCAAAATATACTTAAAATTTTCTTAATTTTTTTCATTAATTTACCCTTGAAAAAATAACAAAATTTGCAGTGATTGCAATAATTCTAGTTCAGACGCAATAAAATAACATGATTATGCAGGGATAAAAAATTTCATGGAATTATGGTTCATAGTTTTCGAGAAATCAGTTGCGGAATGATGCAAAATTACATTTTGAGAAAAATGAGTTTAAAATTTTTCTTACCATAAACTTGATCAGTAATTAAATATTTAGAATATCAATATCTCCGAAACTAATCGGAATATTTTCAAGCGGTTTGCTTTATTTTGTTCAAAAATGATCAGGCTTTAACATAAATTATTTTTCCAAAAAGCGAATGTTTCAAAGATTTAAGAGTAGTGAGTCCCCTTAAGGGGTGTGGTCACTTTTACGTACCTTTAAAAGTATTATTTTTAGACCTATGTTCGATTGTATGTACTACTCATGATTTAATCTTGATTTATATGAAATTTTTTGAATAACTGCCTGTAATATTGTTTATTATAGAAGCAATTTTTCAAGGTAATTAATAAAAATGACATTTTATGCATAAAAAGTGAATTTTTTTTTCTTAAATCGAGCATTTTACAGTCAACTACTGTGCGCATTCTGTAAAAATAAATTATTAAGGTACATTAATAATTTTTTACTATATGTGATTACAATACTTCAGGCAACAATATCCAGCAACATTATTCTAAAATATATTAAAACCTTTTAGTACGTGCTATTTTTAATTAGAAATTTCAAAAATGACTGAGTAAAAGCTTATAAAAAATTCTTTAAAAATTAAAATATATTAAGGTTAAAAAATTTTGGTAGATTTTGTTGTCTAAAGTGTTGTAATCACATATAGTAAGCAATTATTAATGTACCTTAATAATTTATTTTGATAAAATGCGCACAGTAGTTGACTGCAAAATGCTCGATTTAAAAAAAATATTCACTTTTCATGCATACAAAATCATTTTATTTTTTTTATTAAGTACCTTGAAATATTGCATATATAATAAACAGTATTATAGGCAGTTACTCAAAAAATTTCATGTAAATCAAGCAAAAATCATGAGTAGTACATACAATCCAGCATAGGTCCAAAAATGATACTTTTAAAGGTACTTAAAAGTGACCACTCCCCTTAAAGGGCACGAGGATTGTACTGATCCCAAAACGAATAAAAGTTAAAATGATATAAATAGAACAAAATTAACCCCATGCAATATGAACATATTTTTGAAGCAACCTAAACACACGTTGCCAGATTAATCCTTGCAGATTATTTCGAATATGTCAGCTTCACTCGCCAGCCTTGAGGTAATTTTAGACTCAACTTCACTGACGATGGGTTCCACAAATACAACAAAAGAAGCCAGTGCTTAAAGGGGTTGCAAACAATGTAATCTCTGGAAATCCTGCGCGGATCTAATGCGATATTCCTTTACAATCTCCTCTCTCTTAAACTGGCACGCGCCTGAATCATCATCTCCACTTTTCGCGGAAAGAAAAGAAATCTCATTACGAAAGAGCTTGGATCTATCAAAGGATTAAGGTCAATCGACTGAAGAACCCAATAATACATTGCGTGAAAGGAGTGAAATAGCAGACGGAAAAATTAATAACCAACACTTTTTAAAGATTATTTTTCTAAAGGCCTTTTTAAAACCTTTCGTATCCAATTCTTACGAAA
>CAJRAI020000368.1:35000-39664 GCA_907164885.2 Dolomedes plantarius
AAATTAATTTTCAATGCCAATGCTTATTGAACAATAGTATGTACATTATCACCGTTTACTCATATGGAATTTATTTAAAAATCTTCAATTTTCACCCAAATGATGCGAGTTTATTATGTTTTAACGCAGGATTACGTTCCTCAATAACGGAGAGAAATTGTCCTGCGTCGCGAGTTATAATTTTGGCAGCGCGCCAAACTCAAACTTTCAGCCATAACTGTATTTCAAGTATGACTTTCTGTTATGAAGTAAAAGTAAATGATAAAGTAAAATGGTCTGAAACATTTTTTAAAAATAATTGCTGCATTTTCCTGACTATAAGACTCACCTCAAATTTATAATGCGAATTTGGAAGGAGAATTCGCATTATAATTATATTCGATTTATAAGAGGAATTTCAGAAAAGATATTTTAAATTTTTTACTTAATAAAGATAAAAATAAATATTATAAATATTATCTATATATATATATATATATATATATATATATATAAACACTATTTGACCGTGCCGTATAGACACTGGGACCAAACGTCAGTTTTTAACTTCGATATTTAAACAAACAATACAATCTGCCATTCAAAATTAGCAATCCGTCAGAAGTGGAGAAAATAATCCTTAAAATGGTACCTTATTTATTTATTTTGATTAAGTATGAAGGGAGAGAAAGGGATCGTTACCAAAAATCACTTCCTAGAAATAATATATATGATAACGCAACTAAGACCTATTTTTTGCAATTACATTAATTTTTTTCTACCTTGAATTTGTATTTTAGAAATTATCGTTCTCTATAACTGTACATCCTTAAATTAATTTCCAATGCCAATGCTTATTGAACAATAGTATGTACATTTTCATCGTGTACTTATATGTAATTTATTTAAAAATCTTTAATTTTCATCCAAATGATGCTAGTTTATAATGTTTAGTATATAATTTCCGCTACAGTGACAACTCACTGTTATAACGACCTTTTTTTTAATGGGAGTTTTAACGAGCGCAACCTGTATGTGCGAAACTTTAACTATTGCAGCATTTCAACTACCGTTATCAACGAGCAACAAAGCGTTCGTGCGGGCTTTTACCCAAGATTCAACATGCAATATAAATTATTTGAAACCCAAACAGAGCTCTCGGAGATAAGAGAAAATGCTAAGCCCTCTAAATCCCTCTTTGGAGGTGAGTCAAACTTTCGCTTACGTTATACGGCGGTATCGTAAAATTATAAATTCTGATTTGCATATATGTACAACGACAATAAACGTCAAAACACATTTAGAGGCAATATTTAAAGTTCAGTATAACGCAAACTTCTGGAAAGTGTGATATTTTCATTACTAAACCTCTTTGTCCACACTATTAGACCGTGCGGTTATAGACCCCTTTCAGGAAAAGAACTCCAAAAAATCGAATTTAAAAAGTCCTTTTTTAACTTCGATATTTAAACAAACAATACAATGTATCATTCAAAATTAGCAATCCGTCAGAAGCGGAGAAAATAATCCTTAAAATGGTACCTTATTTATTTATTTTGGTTAAGTATGAAGGGAGAGAAAGGGATCGTTACCAAAAATCACTTCCTAGAAATAATATATATGATAACGCAACTAAGACCTATTTTTTGCAATTACATTAATTTTTTTCTACTTTAAGGGGATGGTGGACTTTCAAATTACCAAAAATCGAGCAACAATTGGAATTTTTTGGGGGTATGTATTAATATTTTAAAAGCATGTAATATTGGAATGAAATGCATTTAAAATATGTAGTGAAAAGTAAAATGAAAACTTGGTGGCTTTACAAAAGTTAGTATTAAAGGTAGGTGAAAAAACATGTTTTAAATGTATTTTTCTCAAAATGAGTAATTTCCAGATTTGCAAGTCTTTAAAATGCTCCTCGCGTCATAATTTTTGACAAAAGTTTATGAAATTTATAATAAAGACTCCTGTAATACATGAAAATAAAGTTATGTATCCATTTTAGCATTCGAGGTCATTAAGGTTATCAAAGTTTAATTTAAGTGTACAAAAGTACAAAAATTTGAAGAAAATTCAGAGTACAAGCATAAAAATATTTCCTGAAAATTAACTATTCAACGAAAGTACAAAAAAATACATAACTCTGTACAGAAAGTATTTATAAGCAATATAAATGCAAAATTCAGTTGAAAAGTTTAAAATTGAGTCGCAAGGAGCATTTTAAAGAAGGGTAATTTAATTTCAATTTTTTAATTATAGAATATTTTTTTAAAAATATCTATAAAATTTTATAAGGTTTTTAATATTGTTAGACTTTAATGAATATACAAGCAAAGTTTCATATCTCTGTGGCAAAAATTTCAAAAATCGCTGTGAAAGGTCCACCATCCCCTTAAATTTGTATTTTAGCCAATGCTTATTGAATGCCAATGCTTATTGAACAATAGTATGTACATTTTCATCGTGTACTCTTGTGGAATGTATTTAAAAATCTTTAATTTTCATCCAAATGATGCTAGTTTATAATGTTTAGTATATAATTTCCGCTACAGTGACAACTCGCTGTTATAACGACCTTTTGACTATTGCAGCATTAACTTAACTATTGCAGCATTTCAACTGCCGTTATCAAGGAGCAACAAAGCGTTCGTGCGGCCTTTTTCCCCCAAGTTTCAACATGCAATATAAATTATTTGCAACCCAAACAGAGCTCTCGGAGATAAGAGAAAATGCTAAGCCCTCCAAATCCCTCTTTGGAGGTGAGTCAGGCTTTCGCTTACGTTATACGGCGGTATCGTAAAATCATAAATTCTGATTTGCATATATGTACAACGACTATAAACGTCAAAACACATTTAGAGGCATTATTAAAAGTTTAGTATAACACAAACTTGTAGAAAGTGTGATATTTTCATTATAAAACCTCTTTTCTACACTATTAGACCGTGCGGTATAGACCCCTTTCAGGAAAAGAACTCCAAAAAATCGAAGTTAAAAAGTCCTTTTTTAACTTCGATATTTAAACAAACAATACAATGTATCATTCAAAATTAGCAATCCGTCAGAAGCGGAGAAAATAATCCTTAAAATGGTACCTTATTTATTTATTTTGGTTAAGTATGAAGGGAGAGAAAGGGATCGTTACCAAAAATCATTTCCTAGAAATAATATATATGATAACGCAACTAAGACCTATTTTTTGCAATTACATTAATTGTTTTTCTACTTTAAATTTGTATTTTAGCCAATGCTTATTGAACAATAGTATGTACATTTTCATCGTGTACTCTTGTGGAATGTATTTAAAAATCTTTAATTTTCATCCAAATGATGCTAGTTTATAATGTTTAGTATATAATTTCCGCTACAGTGACAACTCGCTGTTATAACGACCTTTTTTTTAATGGGAGTTTTAACGAGCGCAACCTGTATGTGCGAAACTCTTAACTATTGCAGCATTTCAACTACCGTTATCAACGAGCAACAAAGCGTTCGTGCGGCCTTTTTCCCCCAAGTTTCAACATGCAATATAAATTATTTGCAACCCAAACAGAGCTCTCGGAGATAAGAGAAAATGCTAAGCCCTCCAAATCCCTCTTTGGAGGTGAGTCGGGCTTTCGCTTACGTTATACGGCGGTATCGTAAAATCATAAATTCTGATTTGCATATATGCATATTTAATATGTCTGCAACGGCAGTTCTGGTCCCGCGGGGGTACATCCAAAGAGGTATATTCACTCGTTTTAAAATAGGTTGGTGTGGCAGTCCTTTAAATATGTACAAAGCAGGATTTGCGTTTCTAAAGACCTCCTGACGCAAGAGGGCTGATTAACCGGCTATAAGTAGAAGTCTCGAGCGGGTTCCACATTTCACCTTTGTTTGTGACAAGATTTTTAAAAATGCACTTCGCATTCATGGCTGTTTTATTTTTAAATCAAAATAAATCTCCGAAAATTTGCAAGTCAGCGGCAATTTATACCAGCCATATCAATCTAAATAATTTTGTTTTCCCGCCAACGTGTAGAAATGTTTGCAAAGTAAATCTGAAAATTTCCAGCCATAACTGTATTTCAAGTATGACTTTCTGTTATGAATTTAAAAGGAAGTGATAAAGCAAAATGTTCTGAGAGAATTTTAAATAATTACCGTATTTTTACCGTATTTTTAGACACACGGACGATAATACCAATTTATGTGAGGATTTTCAGAAAAGAATATTTTTTATTTTGTTAGATATATAAAGATATTTTCAATTTCTTAATTAATAATGGTAAAATATATATGCAAAAAATATGATAAATAAATAAATATATATATATAATATACATAGTATATAATAAATATAATAAAATATTCATTTAATTTAAATATTATCTTCTGACCAAAAGACGCACTCCAATTTTAGTTCGATTTTTTAAGTAAAAAGGGGCCTGTCTTAGGGCCTGTTCAAATAGAATCTGTCAGCGTCATCGTAAAAATTTTTAACCAACCTTATACCAGTTATTGACCCATTTAACCAATCTACGCCAACGGAATTTTTAACGCTGACGTTTACGGATTCTATGTGAACAGGCCTTCAGGGTCCGAAAAATACGGTAAGGACCTGTTCACATAGAATCTGTGAGCGTCAGCGTAAAACTTTTAAACCAATCATATACCAATCAGTGACCCATTTAACCAAT
>CAJRAI020000369.1:0-12500 GCA_907164885.2 Dolomedes plantarius
CATCGACTACTACTGGTCTATATATAACTGCGACAGTGTCTTGACATGAATTCTGCTTAAAACTCGTGCTTAAGTACAGTTTAATGCTGAGTAACTAAGTCAGCAAATGTAGTCCAACTTGGAATTTATTAAAACTAAAAACACGGTTAATAACACAAATGCAAGTAGGAAAAGCAAAATATAGAACATAGTCACGAACATATGACGAGTTCCTCTTTCACCTCATCGACTACTACTGGTCTATATATAACTGCGACAGTGTCTTGACATGAATTCTGCTTAAAACTCGTGCTTAAGTACAGTTTAATGCTGAGTAACTAAGGTCAGCAAATGTAGTCCAACTTGGAATTTATTAAAACTAAAAACACGGTTAATAACACAAATGCAAGTAGGAAAAGCAAAATATAGAACATAGTCACGAACATATGACGAGTTCCTCTTTCACCTCATCGACTACTACTGGTCTATATATAACTGCGACAGTGTCTTGACATGAATTCTGCTTAAAACTCGTGCTTAAGTACAGTTTAATGCTGAGTAACTAAGTCAGCAAATGTAGTCCAACTTGGAATTTATTAAAACTAAAAACACGGTTAATAACACAAATGCAAGTAGGAAAAGCAAAATATAGAACATAGTCACGAACATATGACGAGTTCCTCTTTCACCTCATCGACTACTACTGGTCTATATATAACTGCGACAGTGTCTTGACATGAATTCTGCTTAAAACTCGTGATTAAGTACAGTTTAATGCTGAGTAACTAAGTCAGCAAATGTAGTCCAACTTGGAATTTATTAAAACTAAAAACACGGTTAATAACACAAATGCAAGTAGGAAAAGCAGAATATAGAACATAGTCACGAACATATGACGAGTTCCTCTTTCACCTCATCGACTACTACTGGTCTATATATAACTGCGACAGTGTCTTGACATGAATTCTGCTTAAAACTCGTGCTTAAGTACAGTTTAATGCTGAGTAACTAAGTCAGCAAATGTAGTCCAACTTGGAATTTATTAAAACTAAAAACACGGTTAATACTAACTCGGTTAATTAGGGGTAATACTAACACGGTTTAATACTAACATGGTTAATTACTAACATAAATGAAAGTAGGAAAAGCAAAATATAGAACATAGTCACGAACATATCACGAGTTCCTCTTTCCCCTCATCGACTACTACTCGTCTATATATAACTGCGACAGTGTCTTGACATGAATTCTGCTTAAAACTCGTGCTTAAGTACAGTTTAATGCTGAGTAACTAAGTCAGCAAATGTAGTCCAACTTGGAATTTATTAAAACTAAAAACACGGTTAATAACACAAATGCAAGTAGGAAAAGCAAAATATAGAACATAGTCACGAACATATGACGAGTTCCTCTTTCACCTCATCGACTACTACTCGTCTATATATAACTGCGACAGTGTCTTGACATGAATTCTGCTTAAAACTCGTGCTTAAGTACAGTTTAATGCTGAGTAACTAAGTCAGCAAATGTTGTCCAACTTGGAATTTATTAAAACTAAAAACACGGTTAATAACACAAATGCAAGTAGGAAAAGCAAAATATAGAACATAGTCACGAACATATGACGAGTTCCTCTTTCACCTCATCGACTACTACTCGTCTATATATAACTGCGACAGTGTCTTGACATAAATTCTGCTTAAAACTCGTGCTTAAGTACAGTTTAATGCTGAGTAACTAAGTCAGCAAATGTAGTCCAACTTGGAATTTATTAAAACTAGAAACACGGTTAATAACACAAATGCAAGTAGGAAAAGCAAAATATAGAACATAGTCACGAACTTATGACGAGTTCCTCTTTCACCTCATCGACTACTACTCGTCTATATATAACTGCGACAGTGTCTTGACATGAATTCTGCTTAAAACTCGTGCTTAAGTACAGTTTAATGCTGAGTAACTAAGTCAGCAAATGTAGTCCAACTTGGAATTTATTAAAACTAAAAACACGGTTAATAACACAAATGCAAGTAGGAAAAGCAAAATATAGAACATAGTCACGAACATATGACGAGTTCCTCTTTCACCTCATCGACTACTACTCGTCTATATATAACTGCGACAGTGTCTTGACATGAATTCTGCTTAAAACTCGTGCTTAAGTACAGTTTAATGCTGAGTAACTAAGTCAGCAAATGTTGTCCAACTTGGAATTTATTAAAACTAAAAACACGGTTAATAACACAAATGCAAGTAGGAAAAGCAAAATATAGAACATAGTCACGAACATATGACGAGTTCCTCTTTCACCTCATCGACTACTACTCGTCTATATATAACTGCGACAGTGTCTTGACATAAATTCTGCTTAAAACTCGTGCTTAAGTACAGTTTAATGCTGAGTAACTAAGTCAGCAAATGTAGTCCAACTTGGAATTTATTAAAACTAGAAACACGGTTAATAACACAAATGCAAGTAGGAAAAGCAAAATATAGAACATAGTCACGAACTTATGACGAGTTCCTCTTTCACCTCATCGACTACTACTGGTCTATATATAACTGCGACAGTGTCTTGACATGAATTCTGCTTAAAACTCGTGCTTAAGTACGGTTTAACGCTGAGTAAGGGCCTGTTCACATAGGAGTCCGATGCGTTGCGTTAAGGAAAAGTTGACGTTGAGACGAAAATAAACGAATCATATGCCTCCAAACGATTAGCAATGAAATTTTTAACGCCTATGATTGGTTTATTTTCGTCTCAACGTAATCTTTCCCTTAACGCAACGAAACAGACTCCTATGTGAACAGGCCCTAACTAAGTCAACAAATGTAGTCCAACTTGGAATTTATTAAAACTAAAAACACGGTTAATAACATAAATGCAAGTATGAAAAGCAAACTATAGAACATAGTCACGAACATATCACGAGTTGCTCTTTCCCTTCATCGACTACTACTCGTCTATATACAAATCATTCGACTCAATTTTATATTCACAGTACTCATCAATCACCGACTATACATGGCAACGGTTCGCCTTTAGGCTTAACCTGCATGGGATATTGGTCCAGCATCTATCGATATGACGTCAATGTTTTGTGTATTTTAAGTTCCCATAATGCCAACATTTCTTACTCTAAATTTTTGTTGTTTGGATCTTATTCCAAATTTTTGCTTCTTCGTCTATTTTCAAATTCTAGTTTTCCGTCTGACCTGCAGCATTCTATCCCTCGTACAGGCGGTATTATGAATAATTCCCTTTTTTTATATATAATATAGTAAAAGTTTTGGATACCCCTCTCATTAGAACTACAAGTGAACTACATTAATGTGTTGGGTAACAAAATGTTTCATGTTTGCTTAAAACTTGTGATGCCCGCACAACCTACTATGCGACATACTTTGCAAGTTTACCTCTTGCAGCATCAGTGTATTGCGATTAGCGATTAACAGCAGCATGCAGAAATGCCTCTGGACTATTCTGCGTATGTCTGGATTGTACTTTAAGAAAAAGAAGCCAGACCGCAGTATCTTGCCATGTTTTGCCACAGCCGGATTTATATTTATGAAGCCATGTATCGCTTTGACTTTCTGAATGTTTTGTTGATTGCTTTTTTCTTAAAATAAAAAGTTAAGTTCGATTGCTTCAAGTGCCAGTAGTCTACCATTTTCCCGATGTACCCGCAATAGATACACCGTTCCATTTAAGAGCTGTCCTGTTCCATTTAAGAACTGAATCCACGGCGTCAGAGAAAAAATTTGTAACCAATCTTACAGCTGAGCGCTATGAATTTCAGTTCAATCCGTCGATTCCATTTCAAGACTGACGAAAGAACACGTCGAACCAATCACGGGTCATTTCAAGAATGGTCTGTTATAGGACAGTTTCTCGCAGCATGTCACATCTCAACTCTTGCAGATTTTACTTCTTGTTTGGCGAGGAGTGGCAAAACATTGCATAATTTAACATGGCGTTCAATGAGCATTCTTACAGCTTGTTGAATAAAATGCTCTCGGATTACGCAAAGTCTTTAGATACGGTATCTAAACAAAGGTATATCACTAAATTAAACATTCAGGTACAGCCCGGAAAGGTTTATTCAGTATGTGACCCGTATTTATTGACAGAGGAAGACTGGAGTTACGATACAAGACGCTGGCTTGAAGTAACTTATCCTGATATCTATACATATCTCAACATAATAATAATCATTCTCAACGAAAGAATGATTATATTCTCTTAAACCTTGCGAAATATTGAAAAAAAAGTGTTGAAATACATGTTACATACAACTAACATGAGGAATTTTATAAATAAACTTAAATTACTTAACTCAAAATGAAGGTATCGTCCAAAAACACATGCAAACGCATGGGAACGGCTTCTGTTTTCTGCCACCCGATAATCACGTGATCTATAGTAGACGAAAACTGACGTAGCAGGTGACGTTGCGACGTTTCGCCTTATAGAGCACAAGTCATTCTTCGTGCTGATAAATACACAGAGTCAAAAACACCTGCGGCCGTCAGCCAATCGGATGCACTCGACGATTTCTGTAACGCAAGCAATGTGAACAGATTTTCTTTCTCGTCGTCAACGGAATCTGACGGATTCAGTGTGAACAGCTCTTTAAGGCCTGTTCACATAGAATTTGTCAGCGTTAGCATTACTTGTATTGACACAATTTAAACCAATCACAGGCCTTAACAATTTCGTGGCTAATCGTTTGGAGGTTTGTAATTGGTTAAGTACATTTCAATAAGAGTAACGCTGACGGATTCTATGTGAACATGCATTAAGGGCCTGTTCACATAGGAGACCGGTAGCGGAAGCGTTAAAGTATTGAAATATATTTAACCAATGAAAAACCTCCAAACGATTAGCAACGAAATTTTTAACGCCTATGATTGGTTCATATCCGTCTCAACGCTATCTTTCCTTTTACGCTTCCACTACCGAACTCCCATGTGAACAGGCCCTTAAGGTATTAGCGGCAACTATCACTGTACACACGTACTAGCAACACGTTGCCAAAAACTTGAGCCATGAAAAAAAAAAATTAATAAAAGTTCAGAACACAGCCAACGAATTTCCACAGAATGAGCAAAAAAAAAAAAAAAAGGTCTGAAGAATTCCAAAAAGGATTTCATATTTTAAGGCTATGCAAATAAATCATACCATGATTATCCTGTGATAAATGACTCGTGAAACCGGAGAACATCAGAATATGCTAAAGACGCGAAAAGCACCAAAGTTTTGGAAAACGGCTGAATACGTGTGCAAGATAAGCAAATGATGCCTGGGAGAGAAAAAAAGGAAGAAACGTAAATGTGAAATAAATGACTTTCGAATGCGACATACGTCAAACTTTTAAGTGGAGACTACCAAACGAGCCCTCGCGGATTTCAAATTTAGTGTGAACGCACCTTTTGGAAACCATACGGCGAAATAAAAACGCTTGTGCGTAGAACACCTTTTCTTTATTAAAAAAATTAAGCACCTTTCTCAAAAACTTGAAACTAAAATTCTAGTTTTCGTCTACCTTTCCTGAAGATAATGCATTTATTAATGACTAGCGGCCCTTCCCGACTTTGTCTGGGTTGAACAAAATATTATACCAATAAATTTCCAGTTGATAGCCAATAAATTGAAAATCTTTTTTTTACCTTAATAATAACCTATATAATACCTTAAATTAATTTTATGTTAGTTAATAATTAAAATAAATTTTTTAAAAGAAAAAGGCGTGCCGGAGAACGGCTAGGTTCGAACCGCTAGCGTCAGAACAGAAGCCCACCGACTTAGCACCACGATACGGATCGTTGAAATCTTCAAAAAGCGGTAGAAGACAGTAGCGGTAACAATGGAGATTGTTAGGATTAAGCCCCTAACTTTATTTGTACTGATCAGATATACATAATATATAGCATATGTCCATCTGGAATAATGTACCTTCCAAACAGTGAAAGAATTTTTCAAATATGTGCAGTGGTTCTGGAGATTACCCTCCACGTACAAAATCGCTCTCTCTTTATATATAAGTATAGATATTTATTTAGTGTTTTCCCCTACAATTTGACTAACCCCTATGAATACACATTGTGGCGTCGTAGGTAGGTTATTCTCCGAGGCTTTTTTAAAATTAATAAAATCGTGTCCAAGAAAAACAGAGTCCGAGTTGAGAATGATAAGGCCACATCTTAAAACAAAAACTTAACAAAAATTTAATAGCAGAGAAAGTTAACATTAAACAAGTACAACATAATCAAATGAATTTTAACTTAAGGGGGTCCAGGACACAAAATTGTTCGAATTTTCGAAAAAAATTATTGCATTAAAAATTTCTGTGTTCTTTTACGCTTAAAATGACGTTTAAATCATGTTTCTATCTTAATTAGAACAGGAGAAATAATTTTTTTTTTTTTTGCAACATTCTAATAGTAGCCAAGCGTTGTTTAAACCTGTAAGAGCGTTTTACTGCATGATGGGTTTTTACCCCATTTCTGGTCTTTAAATTGTTATAATTCAAGAACCATTAAAGATAAATGATTGAAACCGGGAACATGTCTTTTTAAACTATTTTACTTTAATTTTGATTCAGCAAATTTGAAAAAAATATTTACTTTCGAAAATATGATTTTTTAAAAATATGTTACATAATATTTTTTGTAATTTTTAATCTAAATATTTTTAATTTTTTAAAAAATTAATATTAAAACAAAAATGCTGAATCAAAATTAAAACTTATATATTTCTGTTTAATTAAATGAAAAACAATTGAAATTGGACAAATAATATTTCGAGTTATAACAACTTTAAATTACCTCACTTTTTAAAAAATTTTTAAAAACATTTTGAGAAGTTTTATGAAGTGATTTTGTTTACAAATTATATGGTTTTATTTTTTTTGTGGTTAACCATCACAAAAAAATTCAAAATTTTAACTCAATAAATAAAAAAAAATTTTTAAATGTGTCCCGGACCCCCTTAAGTGCAGATTTAACAGCACGCTCAGAGACCCGGTCAGCCTCTCACGGGAGCTTAAAAAACACGACCGCCTTGCCTGGACGTTACAAGGGGATCTCCCCCAAAAATCTCCAAGTCTCTGACTATATCTCGCGGCCCTCTCTTTGACGGCATTTCTTGAAATTCCTCAGGAGGCGACTGTTTTCCAGAGCGGGGGCCGTGCGGATTAGCTGGTGACTGTCTTTCTTAACGACGAACATCCCGGCAGACTTTTATTACGCTGTAGTGTCAAACTCGCCTTGAGCTATTGCTACGAAAGACAGTTTTACGAGGCGAAGGGATACGCTTGTGTTTTCCAAAACAGATATTCCCACATCTTGCCCGGGAAACCGATATGCCTGGGCTTAACTTTCAGGCCAAAAAATTCTGGCGCCATTTGCTGGCATCGTTGTTTTAAACCGCTCGGAATCGACACACGTGTTCAAAAACGATGGGAAACTGGAAAATGGTATTCCGATAAGCACGCAGCTGTGTTCGTGCACCCTGTGAAGTCTTTACCATTAATTCTTCATAATATTTTGGTTAACCCTTTCCTTACGGGGTGGGATAGCATGTATCCCAAGAATACGGGTCCAAGAATGAATATATATATATATATATATATATATATATATATATATATATTTATATTTATATTTATATATATATATATATATATATATATATATACATATATATATATATACATATATATATACATATATATGTATATATATGTGTATGTGTATATATATATACACATATACATACATATATATATATATATATATATATATGTGTGTGTGTATATATATATACACATATACATACATATATATATATACACATATACATATATATATATACATATATATATACATATATATATATATATATATATATATACATACACACACACATATATATATATCATCTTAATAGCTTTCTTACAAAGGGAATATGAAATTCTAAAGAGAGAATCGGAAAAATTAGTTCCGTAAGCTAAAGGTTAAGCCGTGTACACTAATGGCGGCTAATGCACGTAAAATTTGTCGTGGCTGCAATGTCCTCCAAGTTCTCAAATTTACATCTGGAGGTGCGAGGTCAAGTGTTCCGGTCTCGTCCCTTGACTCGGTTCTAAACTACGGGACTGGCTTGTAAGGGATAGGGCTGGCCGCTTATATAGTGCCCCCTTAAATGGATGACCAGCAGTGTGAGTTGCGGCGGCCGCCAGCATTCGATGTTGACCACTACTGGTCTTGTGTCTGCCCGGTAATTCGCGTTCGGGCGAATGTCTAGAAAGGGCAAGTGCCTCCGCATTTGAGGAAAAATATTTTGGTTGAAGTAAATATTTTTGGAGCTTGTTTTGACAGCTGTCAATAAGTTTAACTATTGTAGATCGGAAAAACGTGAATTTCTGTGTTCAAAAGGTGTTTTACTTTGTTCGCTGTCCAGCTTTTGTAGCCCATAAGAGGGCCAATTAGCGCATATTAGGGTACCACTTGGCATTTGAATTAATTTATCTTATTAGATTTCGTTTTCATGGTAAGCTCTAATCATCGCCTCTTTACCCTTGATTTTATTAGATTTCATTTTAACCGTCTGCTTTAAAAGGCGCCACTGGGTCCTTCATTTAATTTACCTTGTTCGGTTTGAACAATCTCGCGATTTCCGGTCCAGCTTGAGCCTTTATGCTTACTCCGCACCAACGGCGACGGAGACGAAAATCATGCATCTACGTTGTTGCGCATGCGTATTACAAACAAATTTTCACTCCGCCGGTTCGTCTCCGTCTTTGGTCTGTGCGGTTTCAAGTTTTAGAAAAAGTACAACTTTTGTCTCTGTCTCCATGCTCGACAGCCAATCAGAATAGAAAAAGCAGCTTATGCGCATGCGCAAATAAATTGCCTCTTCTCCCCGTCTCCTAGCGGTGTGAAGGCTTTTGTGACAGCCTCAGAGACCAGGTGCTACCGACAGCTCGCGGAGCAGTTTGTCAGCTACAAAAAGGGGAAGTTGCCGACCGGAGGCGCCTAGTCGTCTGGGAACGTAACTGAATAAAGAAAGGTGGCGTTTTCCAGCACTTTCGAGAATGCCCAGCGAAAGTATATAAAGTCGCCGGACGCGAGTTAAAAAAGTCAGTAATTCAGATTGATGCTGGAGCCGGAGACAAGGAGATAGATTTGAATGAGCGCACCGAATGCACCTACGAAAGAATCCAAGAGTTACCACCCACATTAAAAATAAAAAGGCTGGCAGTCTTTTATTTAAGTCAAAGTCTTTACAATATATAGATATATATGAGATGATATGATGATATGATTATATATATATATATATATATATATATATATATATATATATATATATATATATATATATACACTAGCGGCCCGTCCCGACTTTGTCCGGGTTGAACAAAATATTATACCAATAAATTTCCAGTTGATAGCCAATAAATTGTAAATATTTTTTTACCATAAAAATAACCTTAATAATACCTTAAATCAATATTACGTTAGTTAATAATTAAAGTTAATTATTTTAATGAAAAAGGCGTGCCGGAGAACGGCTAGATTCGAACCGCTAACGTCAGAACAGAAGCCCACCGCGATAGCACCACGCTAAGGATCGTTGAAGACTTCGGCACAAAAAGCGGTAGAGGACAGTAGCGGTAACAATGGAGATTGTTAGGATTAAGCTCCTAACTTTATTTCTACTGATCAGATATACATAATATATAGCCTATGTCCATCTGGAATACTGTACCTTTCAAACAGTGAAAGAATTTTTCAAATAGGTACAGTGGTTCTGAAGATTACCCTCCACGTACAAAATCACTCTCTCTTTATATATAAGTATAGATATGACGAGCGTCGTTCTACGCCCGTTCACTAATTTATAAATTTGCAGTCTTCATTTAACAGTGCATGGCACAGAGGGAAGGCAGGCACACAATTAAGACGCTCGTCATTATCCAATTTAATTAGTCTTTATTCGTTCACATTCACGACAACCACCACTCCAAAAAGTACACCTCTCAGCGCTCGCCATTTTCAAAACGCGTAGTATCCCTAACGCATATCCACTCTCACTGAATTCTCTTCCCGGTCTAACTAACCTACTCTTTGTTTCAAGGTACGCGCAACGTTCCATGACGTTTACACCGAAGATGAGGCTGGGGAGGAGTTATCTCCTGTAAATCAAATTGGTTCTATTAATAACCCATACGGGATTCCCCTGTTTTAATCCGCCGCGCGTCTCGGAACTCTGAAAACGAGTGAACGTTTAAACGCCAGAGATTAGATTTACTTTTAAGCCCTCCTTATATTATTTAACTATTTTTCTTTCTTCTAAAAGTATTCTTTACACACACACATCTATATATATAAAACAGTTCCGTAACTGACTCATTCATTCACTGACTGACTGACTGACTGACATACAACGCACAGACCAAACCGCTGGACCTAAAGGGCTGAAATTTTGCATGGCGATTCTTCTAATAGTGTAGGGGTGCACTAAGAAAGATTTTTCAAAAATTCTTCTTAGATTCTTTTAAATTAAATTTTTAAGCTGCTTTTTAAACTTTTTTTACGTTTGCATTTAAAATAATACATTGAGGGTTATAAAATTTATATCACGAGAAAGATCATAAAAATTCCTTCAAAATGAAATTTTTTTCGAATTTTTACCTCCATTTCCTGATTTTTGGTGAATTTTTAAAGATAAATTTTTAGAATTTAATTTATTAAATGCTGATCACGTGATTTCTTTTTCTGGTACTTTCAATAAATTTATCGTCACGTGCGTAACAACTAAATAGACAAAAAAAATATTTTTTTTCTCTTTCTAATGCGGCAGACGATTGGATATTATCCAAAAAAAAAATGCATATCCCTTACGATTTTTTCTATAAATATATAGATAGATATATATTTTGCATCAATTGTATACATTGATCATCGCATTTATTATAAATATATATATTTATTTTTTGGCATAAATTGCTTACGTTGACCGTTGTATTTAATTTGAATGTATTCCGTAGCGAAGCGCGGGTTTTCAGCTAGTTTATATATATATGAGTGTGTGTGTGTGTGTGTCTGGGGGGGGGGGGGGTGTAATAATAAATAAGCATTCTCATCGAAGCATTCGCATCAAATGAGGAGGAATGGTGTTCCGAAAACCATAAAAAGCAATGAAATAACGAAAAGTATTAAACGACGCACAAAATAGAAACCGCGGCATCTAAATCTGCAGAAATACATTAACTCTGCCTCCCGAGCGTTGTTGCTCAAATACCTCTAAACATCTTGCGAAAATGTTAAGGCCCCAATAAGAAAAGAAAGGAAACAGAGAGAGAGTTAAGATGTCATCCGTCTTCATTTGAGACAATTTTATACATTTCTTTTTCATTGGAAATGGCAGCTCTGAGACAAAATGAAATGAATAAATAGATGGGAGACATTCGCGGTGTGTTATGCCCGTTTCACAGGATAGGTGATTCGTTTATTTTGAAAGTGGCATAAGTCATTTTGTTTTTAAAACGAAATTTTTTTTTTTTTTAAATCTGAAGATATTTAAAGTCTCATTGGTTCTCACCCTATTGATTGCAAATTTTTTAAAAAATGAAAAGATACCTACAATGGAATTAATGTTAACTAGATTCTTTTAAAAAAAGTGACATAGGTCACTATAACCATATATATACAGTGAAACCTCAAATTTTTAAAAAATTCATAGTATATACTACACAAATCCTCCAAATCCCCCCCCCCCCCGAAAAAAAAAAGTCCTGGTTATAGTCCTGATTAAATAGCGGCCCGCCACTAGACAGGTGTTTTCGATTGCGGCCCTTGGACACTTGTAAGTTGGAAACCCCTGCTCTAGAACAAGGACAAGATTAAGGAGATAGATAAGGGAGTGACAAGAATATCTGCGCAACGGTTACGTATTCTTGGCGATGTTGAAAGGCCGCTTCTCATATGGATAAACGAAAAGCAAATTACAAGGTGATACTATCAACGAAAACATCATTTGTCAGAAAGGGAAAGCTATTTTCGCAGACCTCGTTAAGAATACGGCAGGATCATCAACGGCCGAAAAAGGAGAATTTAAGGATAGTGATGGATGATTCGAGAAGTCAATATAGGGATGCGACATCGATGTCGATGTTTTCAAAACATCGATTTATTGAAGCCGATTTTTTTTTAACATCGATGTTTTGTACTCGATGTTTTACGTTGTCTCGATGTTTTTTTTTTAATGAAAAAGTAACGTAATAAAAAAATTTACCACGTAGCATAATTTTCAAACTCAGTAAATGTAAGTCTGAATTCTGAAAAGGACGAATACAAAAGGGGGAATGATTCCTTAGCAAACAGACAAATGGCGATTAACAACCAATGAACCAATCAGAGCGCTTGGAATGTTCCTGACACTCCAGAACTTTCCATGGCGTTTTATTTTACAAATAGTATATACACGAGTGCATCCATTTAAGTTTTTGTTT
>CAJRAI020000369.1:17500-57500 GCA_907164885.2 Dolomedes plantarius
AACCATTTTCTTAACATGTCGTTCTTCGTACTGAAAAATACAGAGTCAAAAACACCTGCGGCCGTCGGCCAATCAGATGCGCTCGACGCTTTCTGTAATGCAGGCAATGTGAACAGGGCGCCAACGGAGTTTCACCGCCAGTTCTAAGCGCCAACGGAATCTTGAACGCTGTCGCTGACGGACTCAATGTGAACAGCTCTTAATTCGTTCTCTTGCAAAATGCACTGTAAATTTACAGTTGAAATAGAGATAACTGCATAAAGTATATTTTTTTCTTTTAAAACTTTCAGCGGCAGTTAATATTACAACCATTCTCCGTGCCCTATAATCGTGTAAATTCGTGATTAATTTTCAATAACTTGAAGATCTTACATCTTAGGTTATACCATCAGCTTCACATTAAGCTTTTAAATCCCGGATGGACGATTGGCTAAAGGTTGATAACCATTAGCAATATTATTATGTACCTTTTGATAACCACGGATGTATGAAGAGGAATAAATTGAAAACAAAACATTAACAACATTGAATTCGAGGAAACAATTATATAGTACTTTTGTTAACTGCTTTGAACAAGCGAATCTAAACGAAGAGACTAATGTACCGTATTCAGAACAATCTACATCATCTGTTCTTTAAACTACAAGATAAACCTTTCATGTCATTAATTGAATACTCGCTTAACGATTATTTCTTTGATCTTGCGAGTCAAGTAAAATCCTATACTGCATGATTGATATATTTCGTAAAGCAAAATTAAAAGAAAAATTTGCGGTGAATCAATTTTCAGTCAAAATATCTTTTGTACCTCACTAAAAACTTGTTGCGTGTAACACTAGTCTTCGCATTCTTTATAAAATGCAATTAAAAAATAATAATTTACAATAATCGAGGAATTATTATAAACTAAAATTGTGATGATTAATGAAAGCGTTGTGAATTTTCCCACATCAGTATTTACAACTTTAGTTCTTACTTCTCTAAAAGATATAACTCGCCGAGATTTTACATCAAATTAACCCGATTACACAACCACAAACAAATAAATAATACGTGAATCTCTAAAAACCCTTCAATATTTGTATTACGAGATCCAAACACCAATTCTCAAATTTTTAAATTAAATACAAAAATATATTTGCAGACTGCAATGATGATCTTTTAGCCACTTTTGCTACAGGTACTGAATACACATATATATCCGGTAAAATGTACTCAATCCTTAAATTTTAAGCATAACTGTCAGACAGTAGCGTGGTTTTAAATAAAAAACTTAAACTCACGGCGCAACAGTCCGATGTGGACCAGGGCCGGCGGTACCCATCTCCGCTTTCGTAACCGTGGGCTTGGGGTGCCATACAGCATATGTCTCAGTCAGGTGGTGAACCTGACGTGGGACCCCCAGAGTTTAGTTCCCAAGCATGCTTGGTCCTCATTTTATCGACCCACTGAAGGGATGAAAGGCTGAGTCGACCTTGCCCAGTCACAGGGTTGAACCCTGGACCTGTGGGATGGCAGCTTGACGCTTTTAACCACTACGCCACCGGGCTTCGATTTTAAATAGAAAAAGCATAATATTCAGTGTTTTCCACGGTTAACGATCAATTTGCTTTTACTTCATCAGCTTCTCTATAAAATTCGTATACATTTGTCTCCTTGATTCTGCAAGATTATGAAGACAGTCAACTTAAATATTTTTACGGGCAGAGTTTGGCAGAAAATTGGTCAATGATACTAAATACATGGTGTTCTTTAAACAATAAGCTATGAATAACACACTACTTTCAACTTTTATAAAAAAAGGACTTACCTCATTTAGTTGAGCCACGATTTTGTTAAATGCATTGATCCACCGCCGCTTTGCTCTAGACATATTTGGATCTCCGTCGTCAATAATCAGTTCTGGAACATCAGTCCGGGGAAGCAATAGTTCACTCACGATTTCTGATGATTCTAAAGAGGGCGCAGCACCCTTTGTAGATAAAACACTGGGCCGCCTATCTCTAGAAACATCAATATCTTTACCATTCACAGTCAAGTTGCCACTATAATCTATAGAATCTCGAATAGGTGGTTTGAAATCGAGCGGTTCCATCTCGTCCATAGGCTCACTCTCCAGTTCATCGGGAAATTCTGGTTTGGACAATTCACTATCGAACCGCTCTTCCTCAGGCAGCCATTCACTTTGTTCATTGTCTTCTTGCCATTCGTTGATAATGCTATCAATTTGGTGGTCTGTCATTGGCTCTTCATCCCACTCTGGGACAATAGTTTCTTCGCTCCAACCATTTTTCATTGGTTCGTGATTCTTCCAAGTTTCTGCGTTTTTGACAGTATCCACAGATGAATTAGTCATCATCCAATCGTCGTCATCTTTGACAGTTTCTGTAGGACCATTCCAATTATGATTATTTTTGGTGGTGGCATCTGATGGGTGGCCGTTCCACCTATCACTGCCTTTTGGTGTTTCCTTTGGAAGATCATTCCACCGTTCGACCCCGTTCTTCACAGTTTCTTTGGGAGGACCAGTCCACCTCTCGCCATTCTTTGAGGTTTCCTTGGCGTGACCATTCCACCTCTCGCCATTCATTGGGGTCTCCTTGGCGTGGCCGTTCCACCTCTCGCCATTCATTGGGGTCTCTTTGGCGTGGCCGTTCCACCTATCACCATTTTTCACAGTTTCTTTCGGATGATCATTCCACCGATCATTAACTTTAGATATTTCAGGTACATGATTACTCCACTGATCACCATTCTTCGTTGCTGGATGACTATTATTACGCTTTTCAGCGGTTTTCACTGGCGGTTCTACTTTTTGGTTGTTCCAGTGATCGGTGGGTTTAACTGGTTCTACAGGTTGCTTATTATTCCATCGATCAACGTCCTTTGGATGTTCTGGCGCATGGTTGGCCCACTTGTCTTTGCTTTTTGTCACCTCACCTGGAGTCCTCTCTATTTTAGGTGTTAAACTATCCTCATTCCAGTTGGTTCTAGCCTGAGGTGGTGGTGGTTCTTTCACTACAGGTATATCTCGGTTCCACTCGTTTTTAGGACTATCTTTACTCCAATCCGATTCAACACTCTTTTTCCATTCACTACCAGTACTATCGTTCCGCCATTCATCGGGCTCAGGCTTTTGTCGAACGTTCCTACCACCACCAACAGTGCCGTTCACTTTACTCCAGTCCGTTCTTTCTTCTGAGACATATTTGTTGCTATTCGCTTTGTGGGGTTGCGCCGGCGGCGGCTCGTTTTCGGGCCACTCGTTATAGAACGAATCCTGTTCGACAAAACTCTGAGTTGGAGTGTACCTGCTGCCTTTCTCCCAATCTGTGGATACTACTGAATCTTCCCTATAGCTCTGGTAGCTGTCGAAGCTGCTCTGAGGATATTCTGTGCTATCGTGATAATCGTAACTTGACTGATTTGATTGATTGCGGTGCTCAATGAAGTCGTGGAGTGACTCATCGAAGCCAGTTTGGCGCTCCAGACTGCGCCTCCTGTCGGAACGTTGAAACCTCTCCAAGTTCACTTTGTCTGTTTCACTGTCGATGGTGTCCTCACTCCAGTGACAATGTCTAGAACTTCGATCACTTCTGTCAGTTTCAAAAGAGTAGCGAATATCACTTTCTAGACTAAGGCTGTTATTATAACCGGATGTAGATCTAGTTGAGCGTGACCTGAAAAACATAAGCTGACTGAATTTTTTTTGCGTAATATACAATGAAGATCATACTCAAATAATGAATGAAATAAACATTTAAAATATTATTCATCAGACAGGAAATGGGGGAGCACTTAGATCTTAAGGGGACTCGGGACCTTCAAACTCGAATTTTTATATCCAAAAAGAGAATAATTTGTATTCTTTTTTTTTACTACACTGAAGACCCTTAGAAATCAAAAATGAGGATTCTTTGGTAGAATATTGACTGGTTTTCAAAAAAAATTTATAAATTTTCTAGCATCTTTCAAAATGTTCCAAGTACATTCCAAATTATTTAAAAACCTTAATTTTTTTTAATATAAGTTTACCGCACATATATAAACATAATTGTGCAATGATTTTTTTTGTATGACTTTAAAACCATAAATAACTATTTTTAAATCTGCCTTTTGTTTTCTTTATGTTTTCGCTTTTTTTCATAGTCTATAAATTTGAAAAATATTTATGGTTTCAAATAATGATGCACAAGTTCATGGAAAACACCTCAATTAACAATTCTGAGAAATTTGGAAGAAGTCAAAAGAAAAGTAATGCGCATGGAGCATTTTGAGAAGTTCTAGCATTTTTGATAAACAAGTCTTATTATTCCACAAAATACTTATTTGTAAATTCAAATTGTCTTCAACGTAGTAGGAAAGAATATTAATTATTCTCATTTTGTATATAAGAGTAAAATATTGAAAAATTGAAAATACAAGGTTGAACATCCCTACTCCCCTTAAAGGTAAAGAACTGATTACCTAACTTTTCATATCAGTCAAAGAATAAATTCCCATTCGAAAATCATAATAAATAAATAAATAAAAACTTAACACAATGGCATGTATAATCTACTTGGGCAAAATTATCATTTGAATATTTAAACCATAACATGATGGGATAAAAAAAATTTAAAAAACACTTTTGGATTCCAGCTTTTCATCAGTATTTCAGTGAAATGTGAATACCATATCACTGGATATTGTACACTAGTGTCCAACATTAAGGTCACAAACACGTTTTTGACAATATCAAAACTGTTACCAGTAAAATTGATAAAATTTTTACCACACATATTTTGTGGATCGGGTAACATAATGTTAGTAACCAGTTTTGATTCAACGGAGTTTAGTGTAAGTATGGTAGCAAAAGTTGAAAGTTACCGTTTCAGCACCTGGGATTTTTTGTCTGCAGAGTTGTGATTCTTACATTAACAATTGAACAGTAGAACCTCGTTATAGCGAACCCGGTATATAACGAACTTCCGGATATAGAGAACGAAAATTTTGATCCCGCCGTTTTCCTATTGTATTTAATATTCATTTATCCTTTTATAGCGAACCTCCGAAATCTTAAGTATCGGCTATAACGAACCTTTTTTTCGACTACTGAATTTTTTTTATTTTTAAACTTTTTAAGAATGTTGAAGATACAACGAATGTGGAAGAAGCAAAGAATGTTGAAGATACAACGAATTTTGAAGAAGATGATGAAGATTTACCTACTGCGATGTGGATAGAAAAGCACAAAATTTCATCCTTCACAGATTGTGACATGCATTTATTCGAAACATGTGATGGTGAAGTCATTACATGTGAAAATTCGACTGCTGAAGAGATTGTGGAAGAAATTAAAATGAATCATTCTGAAATTGAAGATTCTGCATCTGATACTGATGAAGAGGAGCATATTAATGATGAAATCCCCACCATCTCAGATGTTACACCAGCGTTGTGTGTCATTAATAAGCTGTTGGCTACACAAACAGTGGAAGAAAGAGTTTTGGAGTCCTTTGATGTACTGGACAAAGAAATTCATACAACGTTTTTGAAATCAGCATCGCGTCAGCAGAAGATTACCGATTATTTCTGTATCAAAACAGTGAGCAACAATTAAAAGTAAAAGGAATTTATTTCCATATGTCTTCATTGTTAGTTAATTTAATTAGTATTGTATCAGTTTAATGTAATCGATTTTAGTCAATTAAATTTATTAATGATAATTTAATAGATTTTATCATTTTTTAATACATCATTATTGAATACATATAGCAACTAATGAGTTATACATTTCGTGAACTCTAACATTTTTTTCTTAATGGTTCGGATATAGCGAACAAAACCTTTAGTCCCTTGAAGTTCGTTATAATGGGATTTGACTGTATTAACCAGTGCAAAATGCATCAACAATTGTAATAAACATAGAAATTTAAAGATTGTGTGACAATAAAAAGTGAATCTAATATCTGTCATCTAAATAAATTAATATTTTGCATGTTATATTATATTTTAATACATACTTCCTAAATTAAAGTTATTAACAACAAAATCTAACCTTGCATGCAAAAAATATATAAGACAAATATCTTCCTTCCAAAAGAAAAATTAAAATAGATAAGTTTGCAATTCAATAAAGAAAAAAAAAGTCAAGTTTAGAGAAATATTACTTAGGAATCAACAAATAAAGCTGCATAACACTATTGAAGAAAGAAAGAAAAAAAAGGAAGGCATGAAAAAAGCAATATTATAAACTGGAATCATTTTTTATGACGAAATCTTTTCCAAATTAATTAGCATTGCTTCATTTCATTACGAAGCATATGTATGTATATATGCATGTATATATACATATATAATCTATATATATAAAACAGTTCCGTGACTGACTGACTGACAGATAACGCACAAACCAAACCGCTGGACCTAAAGGGCTGAAATTTTGACAATGCATTCCTATGATGACATGGATAGCTGCTAAGAAAGGATTTTTGGAAATTCCATCCCTAAGGGTGTAAATTGGGACACTCCAATACAAAAAATGGTTGAGGAAATTTTGGTTATTGATGGGGAAAATGTCCCTCAAACTGTACTATATTCTTTAGTATGTTCTATTAGATTTAATTTGAATATTTCCTTCTACATTATTTTGTCTATAAAAATATCCGTTACGATTTTCATTGTAATTATCCTAAAATGTTCTTCGTAGCAAAGCACGGGAATTCAGCTAGTATATGCCTATATATATATATATAATTGGGCAAATTATTTTTTCAGCAACCGGCATTGAACCCACAACCCTCAGATCACTGCCTCAATGCTTTTGCCAACTGGGCCACTATGCCCCATACTATGTTGGACATAGTTAGAAATATTTCTATATTTCTAACTAGCTGAAAACCTGCACTTCACTACGGAGTACATTCAAATTAAATACAACGATCAATGTATGCAATTACTGCCAAAAAATATAAATATATATATATATATTTATAATAAATGCGACAATCAATATATACAATTGATGTAAAATAATATATATATATATATTTATAAAAAAATCATAAGGCATATTTTTATAGACAAAATAATGTAGAAGAAAATATTCAAATTAAATGTAATAGGACATACTAAAGAATATAGTACAGTTTGAGGAACATAATATCTTTTATTGTATTTTAATATTTTTTTTGGATAATGTCCAATTGTCTGCCGCATCAGCAAGAAAAAAAATATTTTTTTGTCTATTTAGTTGTTATGCACGTGACAATAATTTTATTTAAAGTACCAGAAAAAGAAATCACATGATCAGCACTTAATAAATTAAATTCTAAAAATTAATCTTTAAAAATTCACCAAAAATCAGAAAACGGAGGTAAAGATTCCTGAAAGATCTCATTTTAAAGGAATTTTTATGATCTTTCTTGTGATATAAATTTTATAACCCTCAAATTATTATTTTAAATGCAAACTTAAAAAAAGTTACTAAAACAGCTTAAAAATTTAATTTTAAAAAATCTAAGAGGAATTTTTCAAAAACATTTCTTAGTGCAGCCCTACACTATAAGAAGAATCGCCATGCAAAATTTCAGCCCTTTAGGTCCAGCGGTTTGGTCTGTGTGTTATATGTCAGTGAGTCAGTCAGTTACGGAACTGTTTTATATATATAGACTATGTTGAAAGCATAGTTAGAAATATTGATATATAAAAGGATGCAAATATGTTACTGCATATTTGTTTATTTGCTTAAGAAGGAACTTTTCCAGGGGGGGGGGTGCTGAGTCATTTTTCTACTATAAAGGCAGGGCCCGATTATGAATGCTGGGGGGCCCCCCTTTACGGACATTTATAAAAATACATACTTTTACAAGTACTAGGTGCATACACCAAGGGCGTTTTGGGGCCCCCTAGCATCAGGGGGCCCTGGGCAAAGTCCTGATTTGCCCATTCGATAAAAAGGCCCAGTGTAAAGGGGGTGATAGGCCAAATAAGTTTGGGAACCCCTGGTACAACGTCAAAAAGTCTTCGGTACAAAGTGTGGTCAGTTTCAACCATAACATGAAAATGAAATAGGGCAAAAATAAAATATAAGTCATTTATTCCAAAACACCCATTAGGTGTCAATTTCCAAGTTAGTATATTTATTTTAAAAACCAATGAAGAATACAAATTAACTTAAAAAATATTGACAGATATAAAAATAAGAAATTAAATATAAGGGCTATTTATTTATTTTTATGGGTTGCCAGAACATTTATCCTTTTTGACAAGAGAAATTTAATGCTAATCCTGAAATAACCAACAATTAGACTACATCTATTTCTCCCAAAGTTAAGATCAGTCAATTTGACTGGATTGGTAGTTCTAATGTTAAATAATCTGTGATTTGAAAATTTCCCTTTCTTAGGAAATACATATTAGAAATTTATAAACAGAAAAGTAGTTTTTCTAATTATAACAAAAAGTTAGAGACCGAGCGTAACCCTTTTACAGTTATAACAATTAAATGTTGAAGAAATAACTGAATTTAAGCTGAAATTAAAAGCAGATACTCAAAAGCTTAAAATTTTGATACCAAATTGTATACGAACAATCATAAAATAGACAATTCTTGGCAAATGGCAGAAATGTCACAATTATGCCAAACTTCACTCTTTGTAAAATCTTATATAATTAATGTTTTCTTAAAGTTCAAGTGATTCACACATTTTTGCATACATAAGGAGAGTACAGTGGCATTTGTAATAGAATGGGAATGATTTTTATATAAATTTAAAGGATAATGTATTAACCAAACTTCAGCATTTAGATGTTAGTTTCCCGATGCCATTCTGAAATAAATGCAAAAAAGAAAAAAAAGTCTACTATGTGTAATTTACACTTAATATAATACTGACATACTTTGCTCTTTGATGTCATACAGAACAAAATATATTTTTGTAAAGCAATGCAAGGATAACCCCAGAGACTGAAATCAAAAATGTTACATCCTCTTGAATGGTGTGTTAATATGTGAAGTATTACATTTCTATATTAACATACAAAAAATGAGCAAGGAGAGGTAAAATTGGATGAATATCTATACATAAAAACTTGAATTTAACTGAAAAAATTATCATGACAAATTTGAATATAATAACAGTGTACTTCGAATTATCCACATTAATGGGGGTCACATATAATTGAAAAATACAGTAAAGGGTTTGCATTTGAACTCAAATATAAGTACTTTATAAGAAGCAAAAAATAAAAAAATAAATTTAAGGATCTTGAAACCAAATAAAAAATTTTAAAAACTTTTTAACCCCTTAATGCACAATTTTTTTTATTAATTTGTGCAAAAAAAAAAAATTTAAAAATTCGTTGTACATAATTATAACTTATGTTTATTGAGACTTGTTTATGTAAAAAAAATATATATATCTTCTTAAAATTTTTATTTTAAATTTAATTTAAATTATCACAGTGTCAATAAACAAAGGGCACATTGCTGCCATGTTTTGACAGCATGCTACAGTCTCCTATAATGAGATTAATTCATACCACGTTATATGGAAACCGTGTTATAAAAAACTCAGAATTAATTCAAATCAGAAAATGTGTTCTATGGAAACTGCCTTATAAGAAGCATAGAAATAAGACAAATCAGATTAATTTATACTGCATTATATGGAAACCACTGCTGCATTATAAGAAACTCAGAATTGATACAAATTAAATGAATTCACTACACATTATATAGAATCTTGGAAATAAATCAATTGTACATAAATCAGACCTATATAAAAACTACATTCTCAAAGCATCAAGTTGTGATTGATATTGTTAATAAATAACATTTTAAACATTAAAAAAATTAACACATCAAATAAGTGCTGCCATAGATAAATTTTTCAAGCCATTTGAGTTGTTTGAATGTTCTTGTATGAAAAATGTGTTATAAAGAGACCATGTTATAGAAGAGCTGTCCCAATTTTTGCTCCGTGTTATATGGAAATTATGTTATAAAAACACAGCACTATAGGAGACTCCCATGATGTATACAGACCCCCATTCTAGAATAAAAGCAATCTAACATCAAAAGGGACATAAACAGACTTAAGATATTTAGATAAAAACAACTGAATATGAAATGTGACACAAATGAAGTTGAACTATTTAAATAAACATAAAAGTGTCATGTCTGTGACATTCACAGAGCTGCACCATTTTGCAAGTAAATGTTGCCTGTGTATGTCATGAAAATGTGCTGGTGGTGAAATTTTGAACTAATTTTTTTATTCGCTCAAACAAATTCCCACCCCTTCAATGTGTCCTACACAAAATTTCATAACTTTCCGAACAATAGTTTCGACTGCAGACAACTTTAAAGTAGGGAAATTTAATTATGGACACCCTGTACTTACAAAAAGCACTATCTGCAGTTTCCTAAAGTCAATCATTGACTGCAATAATGTGAAAACTGTAGTATTAGAGTACATTTTAAAGACTGAAAAGTAAATGAAAGAAAGGATCTTTTTAAGAACCCTTAAAGACCAAAAAATAAAAATAAGGCATTCCCAAGGACTTTTAAGAATCTGTATATCATGAAATGTATCCTGAATATTGTCAAAGCTACAGTTATAAATAGTTTTGGAAGATAGAACTTGTAGAAGGTAACTAAATCTGCAGCTTAAATGTTTTACATAAATAAAGATAAACTCATTAAATGTGTATAACATAAAAAAAAGTGAATTAAAAGTCATCCACATGTATTCTAATCTAAAAAATAAATATTTTCACCTGTCAGTACTGCGAGAATTCATGCGATGATTTGGTCGACTATTATAATACAATGGATCCTCTGTTCCATAACTCCGGTCATAATCACTATTTTCTCTGACGGGTGTACCACTGTACCGATAATCAGAATCATAACTATTAACAGGTTCAATATAACTGAAATGAAAACAGGTTAAAGGTTACTGCAAATAAAGAAACAGTTTCATATTATGAAAATAAGAACTTATCACAGATTATATTTAAAATTATTCTAAAGTTAAAATTTGATTTTGAGGCAATTTTGCTTTCAGCACAGCAGACGACAAAATTCACTCCAAAATGGCAGTTTGTCCGCGATCATTTATATTTTTCTCAAGAGGCTTCACAATTGTTTTGAGATGGCCACCCCTACTCAACACCATAAGCATTAATCTAATCATTCAAATATCATGAGATCTATGACCCTAAAAAAGATTTATGTTTTCAAGTATTGCCTGCATAAAAGAATTATTGAAAGTGCATAAGGGGCAGACAAGTACCATTATTTTCTGGCTATAATCTGTAGATAAAACAATGAAAATTTTTTTATTTTGTGCATATCATGTTTATAAATATATATATATGTATGTGCATGTATATAAATGCATACATATATGTGTATATATATGTATAAATGTGTATATATATGTGTATACACATACATACACACAGTACATACAAATATACACACACACACACAAATATATAACACACATATATATATATGTTCTTTGGTTAAGTAACTCTTTATTCATTATTTATTCAATTCTTCTGTTTTTAATGGATTGCACGGTGTCTGAGTATGTTTATTGTATAGATCATACTGATTGGAAACAATCCATTGGTTTTTAGACAGTATTGACACTGCTGACGACGAGATGCTGTCTAAAACCTCTCTCATACTTATCTTTTCATGTTATTAGTTCCTTATTGCAAGTAGCTTTAGTGCTAATACTGGTATTCTCTTTCATCTGTTTCTTATATATATATATATATATATTTATGTGTGTGTTCGTAGATAATTCTGAAAAGAAGTTTCCTTCTCTTCCACAGACCCACTCTTATACACTGCAGAAAAGACAGATTAACAAAGCCTGCAACATATAATCCAAAGTAAAAAATATGTATAAAAAGCCAGGAATTTATAATTCTGAAAATGAGTGTCTAAAATAGGTTTCTTTGCCAATTAACATATTGCACAATAAGTCATACAAAATTGGCATTTCCCCACAGCACACTGAAATGGGGTTATCACGCTATGAAACCCTTGCTGTTGCTTGTCTATTCCTTCATCTGCGATCATAACTACATCTGAAGTTTTGATCGATAATTTGCAAGTCAAGTACATGATGAGGGCTTAGATCTGCCCTTCATTCAGCCTTGTGATATGTACACTTAAAACCATATTACAAGAATAAATGTTACTGTTGATGCTATTATTAAAAGTTACAGCCCCTTAGTATCTAGTTGTAAGCTCTGTCGAAAATGAAAGCTAAACCTTTTAATTGCATCCTCAAATTGCACTATTCTTTAATGGTACAAAGTAAACAAGCAAAACAGGGGTAGAATCTTCTGTGGGTAATATACCGTTGGGGACTATATAAGAGAAATATTTTTATCGACAAACCTCCCAGTTGAAAATTATATGCTATCGGTTACACTTAGAAAATTACACTGAACTGCCAGAATAACTGGAATATATGATCCCTTTTGGAACATGGCCAGGTGATGGCATTCAGTTCAGATTCTGTGGGTTTGAGTCCCACTGTTGGCAAGGATGTTTGAAGCTGTTATTAGCCTTGTGTAGCAAAAAGTTTACTGTAGCGCTCCAAACCAAACCTTTCGGAACATGCAGCAATACCCACTTTCTCATCAATGGTTTTGTCTGAAAGCAAATTATATAGAGGGACAGATGTTAGTGGATACTTAAAAAGTTCATTCCGCAGTAAGCCATAGTAGGCGATCATGATTTAAGTGCATTTCAACGAGGTATGAAATTGAATGCTCATGCGATGGTCCTAGTATTTTAGAGATACATATGAAGTTTATGTTTTCAACTTTAACCATTTAAAGCAGAGGTAGCCAACCTAGTCCCTACCACCCACTAGTGGGCAATTCAAGCTTTCATGGTGAGGGGTGAGAATTTTTGTCCACTGTTACAAATATTGTGCTTCCTCCATATATCACTGCTAACACATTTGAAAGTTTGGCTTTTTAATATATGCTTTTGCAATTTACTTTTGAATTCCCTACCTAAACTTGGAGGATTACAGGTAAAAATTCACCAGACACTTCTCAAAGTAGATGAGGGAGTAATGAATTAGCTCTGTAGCCATCCGTAGCTATATATGTATACAAGGTGCGCCCATAAAGTAACCGGACAAATTAAAAGATCAAACAATAAAATAAAAAAGGTGAAAGAATAATCACCTAGCTAGAAAGAGTGACATCTCAACTCTTGTTAAAGCCAGTTTAAACTGGTTATTTAGTCATTTGCATATCAAAACGCCATAGTAATTTTCATTTACTGAGAAGGCATTGTACAAAAAAATTTGCTTTGGAATGGAACAACATTGTAACATTAAATTTTGTTACAAATTATGTAAATCTGCTACCAAAACTTTAGAGAGGATTCGAACAGTATATAGTGATGCATTGTTATCAAGAACACAAGTGTATGAGTGGTACAACTGCTTTAAATGTGGGCGGGAAAGCATTGAAGATGAACCAAAGACAGGACGCCCTTAAACTTCAAAGGATGAGGAAAATGTGGAGAAAATTCATTCTTAAAATCAAAGACTAAGGTGATGCTGATTGCATTTTTTGGTTACAAAGGACTTATTCACCACGAATTTGTTCCTGAAAATCAAACAATTAATCAGTATTTTTACAAGGAGATGCTTTTCGATTAAGAAACGGGATAAGGCGAGTTAGGAAGGAACTGTTTGATTCTCGGCAATGTTTTCTTTTACACGATGATAGGCCCAGTACAGCAATTTCTGTACAACAATATCTTGCTAAGCATTCAATTACAGTGATAAATCTTCCACCATATTCTCCCGACTTATCACCAGCTGATTTTTTCCTTTTTCCGAAGCTGAAGAGGACCATGAAAGGACAGAGAGAGATTTAAAAACGTCTCTGAAATGTTACACGTATTTTGCGAACGGTTAATTCCAACGCCTATAAACAGTGTTTCGGTGACTTGGAGAAACGTTGGAAAAATTGTATAGACTCCTTTGGTGATTATTTTGAAGGAGTTAAATTTATCTGAAGGTGAGTAATATTTTTCTTATTTATAAAAAATTGTCCGGTTACTTTATGGGCGCACCTTGTAAATATAGATAAAGCATAAATAAAAAGATAAATTAAAGTACATATTTTTTGCAAACCCTCCCCTCTAAAATTTACTTTGCACTTGCATTAAATTGAGTCATTGCGGATATGCACTGGTGGGCAGTACAGAAACTTTGCCATCAACAAAGATACAAAAGTGGGCAGTAGGTAATAAAAGGTTGACAACCCCTGATTTAAAGGGTATACAGTGGAATCTTGATCTATTGTTCTTCAAGGGATCGACTGAACTGAATGATAAATACAGAAAAACAATACATGTGGGAGCATAACAAAGAAATATGATCATCAGGACTGAGTGAAATAAACGACACATACGAAAAATGATGCTTCATGGAACAATGGATCGAGATTCCACTGTATTTTGAATAGAAGAATTTTTGTAAAAAATCAAACCTACTGCAACAATGTGGCTATTGAAGGACTCTGAACAACCATGACCGGTATCTGCTGTCAACAATTGTATCAAGCAAAAGGAGTGTAGCATTGGTGCAAATAACATCGCAATTCAATGCTGGACCTCTACTAACATCAGCATCAGGACTGTATAACTTTTACTACACAATAACAGCTTTAATAGCCGATGCTCAACGACGTATTAGACAGATATCCCAGTTTTTCTGGCACTTCAGTATACAATACCCGAACTTTCAACAGCCAAACCCAATTTGATATTGTAGAGTTAAGGTAAATATGAAATATACTAAGAGCCATTAGTTTTACTTGCCTAGTGTTAGGAAATTATCTGTTTATATATGTTCCTTCACCTTTACTTTAGGTATTTTTTATTTATAATTATTCTACCCTGTTTTTATTCTCCCACTCACGGGAATGTAACGCAGGATCCAATGAAAAAATTACAATCTTTGAGGACACTCCCTCAAAAGTAATGATGTACGATCAGCGAAATGAATGACTCGTTCATTTCGCCGATCGTACGTCATTACTTATGAGGGAGTGTCCTCAAAGATTGTAATTTTTTCATTGGATGTTTTCCTTTATTATGCAAATTTCTAACCCAGCTCTGTTACTAGGGATGTATTTAACAGACCTTGTTTTTCAGACTTCACTCCGGTTATTGTCATTCACTTTTCAGGCAGATGACTTTTCCCAAGGCCATTGTATTTCTAGGGCAGTAAGATTTGTTTTTGACATATTGTCAAACTTTTTTAAAATCTTTGTTTTATTTTTTTGTCCTTTTCTAAATTTTAAATAAAGATTTTCTGTACTTTAAAAGATTTATTATTGTTTTTACCACAGTGATCCAACATGTATTTAAGTTCTATTTATTAGGATTAAGAACAATACCTAGCATTCCCCCCATCTCTATTGGGGGAATATTCGGAAGCCCTGCGACTGATCTCTGCAGCTCCACCAAACTGTGATGCCGAGCTGTTGGGGTGGTGAACGGAGGCACTTGGGTGTTGAACCGTAGGGTAGCTGACATCACTCGTGTAATCACTGTCTTCAGAGACACCTGCTGCAGATCAAGAACAAACTCATCAATCAACTGTTTCAATATTTAAAGACACATATATAAACGAATTTAACTTAAGGTTCAAATAATAATCAGTTCTATACCTAAAACAGAATGCAATGAAGATCAAATCCTACACAACTCACACAAAACATGAAAATTAGTACCATTAGTATACTCGAACAAATTTAACTTAAGGCTGCTATGTACTAACCCCATTGGATTCGCTCACCTCATTGTTAACCTATGGAGAAAATTTGTCTATAGATTGCCGACTTGGATTCAAAGATTTTTTTTTTTAAATTATACTCCGTCATAGAGAAAGAAATTTTACATTTGTGTACATTTTTCATTTCTTTTAAAAAATGCAATTAATATTTTAAAATTTAAATTATTTGGGGAAAAATCTGGTATAGTGTGCTTTAAATGCTCATAAATTCCTTCGGTGGTCGAAATTTATAAAATGAATCTTGTAGCGCTAAGTTCAGGCTATCTGACAATATCAATTTTATTTGATTATCAGCATTTATATACCTGTAAATAGTTGACAAAAATACATTTTAAATAAAAAATTTGGGGGCAGCGCTTAACCCCCCCTATAGAGAGAGAGCCTTTACAATCCCTCAAAATGTCAATCCTAAGGGGGGGGGTAGAATTCTCGAACTGTCAACTAGACTCCTCCCACCACAAGAGTCTACAAGAAGAGGAAAAGGGAAATACTATTTGTTTTCTTAGTACATAGCAGCCTTAAGATTCAAATAATAAAGAATCAGTTTTATACCTAAAACAGAATGCAATGAAGATCAAATACTATACAACTCACACAAAACATGAAAATTAGTACCATTAGTATACTTAGCAGTTTGAAAATAGCTAACAAAATCCAATAAGAAAATTCAAAGAAAACATGCTTTCCCAGCATAACAACTGCTGGAACACTATTTGATTTAAGAAATAACACCATCTGGAGAAGTACTAGAGTATATCTATGCTAAGGTTATTGGAAGTAGATGCCCAGCCTTATTAACATTCAAAAAGAAAAATCATAGATATCAAATATGCATCTCCAAAATCCCGAAGGCTGCAACAGTTTAGATTTTGCTCTCAATATGGCCTCCTCTGCATGGCACAGTTGATGAATGAAGACATTACAGATCTGTCAGAAGAACTGTTCTCTAAATTGCTACGACAGACAGATGGCAAGTAGTTGTCAAGTGTGAAAGCATGATGTCCTTGTTCCATAAATTAAATTAATCCGACTCCATTTCTTTGCAAAATACATTTATTCCCAAACACCACAAACACAACACTTTTACATTTTTTTGTTACAATGGTCATTAATGGCTTTGCCTTCATGCCGTTAACACACACATATTTAAATATATATAGATATTCCTGTGTATGAGTTCTTGCTCTTAATGTCGTTATCTCACCTATTTCTTTATATAATTGCTTTAAGTATTATAATTTCCTAGTCTTCAAATTCCTTAAATTATAGAACTATTTGTAAACTATACTCTCCCATATATGAATCCCAATTATCTCAGTTCACAGTATACCCATAAAACTGATGTCTATCTCTATAAAAGGACTATTACGACTTCAAACTTCATCTGTAGCTGTTTGTCCCTATAACAGGGATTTTGTTTTTACTTTCCCTACTGGAGAAATATATTGTATGTGTACGGTCATGTGTCAAAAAGAAACTAACTTTCCATTGTTTCATTGGAGAGTCAAATTGCACGGGACTTAGCATCATGAAATGGCTTGACCTAGCAGAATTCAACTTGACTAGGTCAAGCCATTACATGATGCTAAGTGCCGTGCAATTCGACTGTCCAACAAAACAATGGAAAGTTAGTTTCCTTTTGACACATGACCATACACATACAGTATTTCTCTCCAGTAGGAAAGTAAAAACCAAAATCCCCATTTCAGGGACAAACAGTAACTGACAAAATTTGAAGTCGTAACAGTCCTTTTACAGAGATGGACATCAGTTTTATGGGTATACTGTGAGCTGAGATTATTGGGATTCAAATATGGGAGAGTACAGTTTACAAATAGTTCTACAATTTAAGGAATTTGAAGACTAGGAAATTATAATACTTAAGGCATTTATATAAAGAAATAGGTGAGATAACGACATTAAGAGCAAGAACTCTACATATATATATATATATATATATATATATATATATATATATATATATATATATATATATATATATATATATATATATATATATATATATATATATATATATGTGTGTGTGTGTGTGTGTGTATTTGTATGTGTGTATTGGGGGGTGGGGGCATAGGGTAAGATCATCAAAAGGGGAGGTGTAGACCTAAAAATATTTCAGGTAGTCTCTTCTAACAAAACTACCACTGGTTATTAACATAGGATTAATTATTGTTGCTTTCCTATTTTTTTTTTTAATGCATTTTTGTATCTTTTTATTTAACTGTTTTACTGCTACTGTGTTTGGCACACTGACAAATTTATAACTCATCACAATGCTGAAATTTTGCTTTCCGTTATTGAGGAACATAATCCTATGCTAAAAGGTTGAGAATAACAGTTCTACATAATGAAAATTTCATGGCATCGCAAAAAAAGTTTAAAAGAGATTGTAATGCTCAAACAAGAGGATACATGTTCAGAGAATGTCCAGGTTAAAAAGATCATCCAAAGGCATAGACATAAAAAGTTTTAGAACCACTGATCTAAAACTATGCTTATGGAGTTATGTCATCTTAGCATCTGCAATTTGCACAGAAGGTCTTAGAAGATTCAATTTTTGCAGCAAGTGCCAGGAATAAATTCTGTCAAGGGAGTCAATCCCATACATCAGTGATTCTCAACCTGAGGGATATTCAGGGGGAGGGGGAATGGAAAAAATATAAGTAGAATGTATTAGAGTTACTCATATTTTTTTTAGATCTGGCAGGAGGGGGTTGCATGGGGATCAAAGGGGGGGAAGGCGGTGCTAGACATAAAAAAGGTTGAGAATCACAGCCATAAATGAACTCTGTCATCACCACATTCAACAGCAATACAGTACAACCTACCAAATCCGGATGTCTCAAATTCGGAACGTTTTATTAAATGGCCAATTTTACTTTTCCATTTTACCGATAGATGTCGCTACCAAAATGATCGGTAAAAAAAAATGTGTTTCCTCTCAAGGAAATATCAGTGGTGATTTTGAAGACTTTCAAGCGTCTGAGAAAGAAGCTGAAATAGCAGAATTAGTGGAATGTACAAATAAAGCCAACATTAACTTAGATAAATCAGACATACGGGAAGTTTTAGACATCAACGAAAATGTGCCAAACGTAGGTTCTATGAGTGATTCGGAAATTATTGATAGTGTGGTAAAAAGCAAAGGTTATGATGACAGCGATCGTGAAAGTGATTCAGAATGCCCCGAAAACGAAATAATGTCTACGTTAGACCTGATAAAATTATTAGATAAACAATATTAAGCTTAGAACAGTGGAATTTTATCTCAGAACATGAAATTATGGCAGTATATAGTATTCGAGAAAAAATAATTTCTAATAAGCCCAAACTAAATCAACAGACATTATTGACTGAAATGTTTAAATTATAATGAAATTGTATGTTCTGTATTCAGGTTTATTTAATAATTAAACCATTTTACATGTTTTTAAGTGTGTTTATTTTTTTTTCCAAAAATTTTGTAGTGTTATTTTAAAAACCTCTCAAATCCCGAAAATTCCCAAATCCAGAATTGCCATGTCCTGAGTGATTCCAGATTTGGGAGGTTGTACTGTATTATGATAAGGAGCCTTCTCATTATGAGCATGATACATAGTTTCCCAAGATACCTCGTGCGAGTGTATATTTTAATTTGAAGTGTTTTCTTAAATTAATTCTGAACACAATAAAATATATAGAACTATACATACATCCATAAAAAATAAATAAAAAATTCTAAATGTTCACCCCACATAATATAAGACTAACTGTATACATTAAAACATTTAAAAAATCAACAAATACTTAGATAATATAACAAAAATATCAGATTTTCAGTTCAAGCCCATGGACAGCAAAGATGTCTCGATGGGAACAAATATTATATATATATATATATATGTGGCTTATTTTCTGGGGGTACGCAGGGATACAGCATATCCTCACCTTTTTTTAAAAAGTATTATTTTAGCTTAACTTAACCAAAATTTTAAGAAACTTACAAATCAATTATTAATATACAACAAAAAGTATTTTTTTTAAATTGCGAGTTTTTTGTTCCCCTGTGACGTGACATGTGAAAATACGATACTAAAAATATGCACCTTTATTTGAGAAAGCCCAGTATACCCACCAATTTTTTTTAGAAAAAAGCACTATATATATATATATATATATATATATATATATATATACATATATATATATATATATATTGATGTTGATATTGTATATCTTATTATGCATTTGTCATGATTTGACCTTTTAAAACATTTTTGAAAAATAGTAGTCTCCCCACTATCCTTTTGCGATAAAAAAAAATCTTGCAAATGAATAGCAAATTTTTTTTTTTTTTTATAATGCTTTTATAGAAACAGCCTAACCAAATGTTACAACAAATATTAAATGTCAATATAGATTATTCTTCAGAAGAGTTTACATCAATGATCATGATGTTCAGTTTTTCAAAACAAATAACAATCACTGGGGAAGTTATACATTTGTTATGACACCTATCTGGCTATGGGCTTTTATAAAACAGCAATAAATTTTAAAAATATATCCACTTACAATACTGTGCTAAATTATGTCTTCTTTCTTGTTCTTTAACTGTTGATATCTAAAATACAGGTGAAAGGATTTTTTTTAGGTACATATATATAGGAGAAAATTTATTTTACAAAATAATAAATAATTTTTAAAAATCGAAATGTCAATTTCACTCAAAAATAAAGCAATAAAACAGATTTCTGACAATTTTTGCATGTTTTATAATTACTTTGACCAAATTCCATTTAAAATATGCATAATTCTTTTTAAATCACTGTACACTTATGGTCTGTTCACACTGAATCTGAAGCTTTATGTCACGTCAGTGTTAAAAATTTTAACCAATCACAGAGCCCAATTCATTGACTATGTGATATGTCAAACCAATCACAAGTCATGTCAACATTCTCGGAGCCAGTATAGCATAACACTCTGAATGGAATGTGAACATGCCTTTAATTTCGAGGTTTGGATTTAATAGCAGATTTTTTACCCTGACATATTTAGATTTTCTGGATAATTCAGCCTAAAATTCCATTTCAACTGTTTAAGACATAGGTTACTAAAATTTAATAAAATGCATTACATCATACTTCATATTTATTTTGAATCACTTTTAACATAATTTTAAAACATCAATTCAATAATATAGCTTGCTATCAGGTATATATTGTGGATGACTTTACATATTGAAAACAAAAAATTCCCCCTTGCATTACACATGAATTTTAACTTGCAACAAATAACCGTCAACATAACATATAATACTGCATTTATGTACATTCATAAAACTGATTAGTTAGTAAAATACTAGGAAGAATACAAAACAATAACTTATTTTATTATTTCTAGATTTTTTAATCCCTAGCAATAACATTAATAAAATAGCTAATTAAACACAATCATAATCTGTCTAAAAAATAAGCGAAGTTCTAAGAATTTCATCTTATTTATTTTTCTTGTCACTAATCTTAATTCATTATTTCATACATAGGTAAAGCTAGCAGAATAAATACCAGGAAATCAGACTTGCAATGCAACTTTTAATAAATTTTAAAGTAAAAATAAGCTGCTATTTCATTTTTTGGTGAACTGAAAATTTTGATAAAATTAATATTTTATCAAAATCAATGTTTGTTTTCTTTAATTTGAGGCTTTAATTACTAAAATGGATATATCTATTATGAATTTCATGTGATTGTTTTGTTCTCATACTTGATTGGCTACAGTTACAGGGATCTCTGCAATTGCAAAAAGCCTCAGCAGGGTTTGGAACAAAATTTCACTGAACAGTTCCATCCAAATATTCTACAGTTTTTGTTTTTTTTTTGTTTTTTTAAAAATATTTTTGATATTCTTTACTAATATTTTTTTGAGATTTATTCATTATAATTTGTATCTAGATTATATTCATCATTGAATTTTTAAGGGGATGCTTCACTCAAAAAAAAAAAACATTTTTGCAGGGAAAATGTACTCCTGTTTTACCAGGAGAGGGGCGGTTACCCTCCACGAATATTCATCCAATCAGAAGACCTTAAGAGCTATCCCTGACCACCGGTCGAACGTGATGGATGTTCTGTACCATGTCAACCAGGGCCCAATTTAGAAAATTCTTGACTATAGGCACAACTTGGGATGGGGGCCCTTAACACTGATGTGGGCAAAATTTCGAAAATTAACAAACAAAAAAAAAAAATTATGAATCATTGTGAAAGTACCATTTCCCAAGAATTGGTTATTTGAAGCGTAGAAGCCTAGGACATTATCAAATAACAAAAAGCAAAGCAACATATTAACTTCATCATTAAAACACCAATACAATGCAACCAGAAAAACTTATTAATCCCCTATATACACTATAACATACATATGATGAACTATACATATAACTATACATATGATGAACCTATCAATCAAATTTGAAAAGATATATAAAAAAAATTGCTATTAAAAAAGGTAAAATAAAAAAATTTGAATTGGGAATTTTTTTTTTTTTTAAATAAAAATTTTTTTGGGCTCCCAACATTCGGGGGGCCCCAGGCCCGGGCCTACTGGACCTAATGGAAAATCAGGGCCTGATGTCAACACATGTTAGAACGAGAAAAAAACTATTGTGAAGAACTTGACAATAGAGGTAATAGTTAGAACGCTAGAGGTGGTAGAGATAATTAGAACGAGACATGGACGAGTCGTGGATTGAAGTAGTATGAGTTCTTTCAAAAGCAAGATTACTACTGATAAGATTTGAAAAAGAGTTAAGTAAGGCAGCTTTCATCTCAAAATAGGTAGTAAAATTTCTGGGATGATTCACATATTTTTTTCCCAAGAACTTTTCTCTCTGATATTGTTGTAACCGTATTTTTTTTTATTGTTTCTTATTAATTTATTTTAACTGATGTTTTAATGTATAGATTATTAATTTAAATTAATTTAGAAAATCTTAAGGATTAACGTTAGATTGAGGCGCGTTGTGAAAACCTAAAAAAAAATAAGAATTTAATTTTAACCGCAATAACTAAGTTCTAAAGGGAGTAGCGAGTATTTTAACGATTCTGTAATTAACAAAAAAAAAAGGAATAACTAAAACTTACTCTTCAATAAAGAATTGACAACGAGACACAAGCTTAGGGGTAAAACACAAATTTTATTTAAATATTAACTTCCTATTACTCTTATCGTAATCTCTAACAAAAATTTAAAAACTTGACAAGTAAGAGGCACAATTCCCCGATGACACACATAATTTTTTTTTTATAATGAATTAAAAACATAACGAAATAATAAAACAAAAATTAGTTGGTGGCTGGTTAGAACCCAAAAAAAAATAAAATAACAAAAAACTTGATACAAAACCTTAATAATAAAAAAAAATCAAATAAAATGCATATTACCGGTTTAATGACTGCAGTCTAGAAAAAAAATAAAGAAATGAAATAGGAAAGAATGGCCATAAGGAAAGATTAAAGTTTAGGGGAGTTTAAGGGAGGGCATGCCCAATTTAAAAAAGGTTATAGGCCTCTTCGTGAATTCAAGTCCTCCATCATCTTGCAGGAACGCATCTTTTTCTCCATCAGGGAGTCAAGGGACGACTCTGCTCTCTCAAGGTAAAAATCTCTCTGTCTCTCCACGACTTTTTTTTCGTCAACTCCGGAGCCACTTTTTCACTTGAAACATCCACGTCGAAAAAAGTAGTTCTTGCTTCTCCTTCTCCTATTGGGGAGTCTCGCCAAGCCTCTGTTTGTATCCTTGCGCATCACAGACGTAAACAACCCCTTTCGCGGAATCTCGATCTTCGGTGGTCTTTCTGGTGAGTTAGGGATTTGCTAAAAGCATTAAAATTCCGATGTTCTGGTGTTCTAATCCCTGAGATCATGGGAGAGTTCACGGATTCACGACAAAATGACACTGCTGAAAGTATTGAATTACCCATAGCTGGAAGGGACAGGATTGAAACGGAAAAAGGAGTAGCAACTTTAGAAAATATTTAGTTTTCTATTATTTAAAACAAAGGTTCTCCAGCCAATAAAATAAAATAAAATAAAAAAATTATAATATACCAGCCACCTAAATGATAGTAATAATAAATTCATATCTTAAACTTTTAAATGTCATTACACTAATTTCATGTATTTAAAACTTTAAATGTCAGCACAACAATATTTAAAGATTAAATGATAGCTATGTTTTACATAACACAAATTTAAACTGTTTACGGATAATTGCTCAATAATAACGAAAATATTATTCCAGTAAGCTTATTTTAATGTATTTAGATTTTACTGATAAACAAAATATATTTTAAGGAAAATTACATCTAAAAACACATGAAGACGATAGCTGAAAATCTTTTTAGATTAGTTTTCAACTAAACACACACACATGCATACATACATATAGACGTGACACAATAGGTCAACGGCAAATCATGTTGAAATCTTTTAACGTTATTCATAAACCATCCCATTTAAATAATTAGTCTTTTATGTTTATTGAAGATAATGTTATAAGACCGTTAGATTGTGGAGTCAATAAATCCTGCAAAGTTACAGCAAAAAAAATAATGCCATATAGACTACTTTTAAAATGTTCTTACATTTTTTAAAAGGTTGTAATTTTTTTATGCATATTCAATACGTAGATTTCATTCCATTTTCAATATTTCAAAGTTTGTAAAAAAGCCACCCGCATTTCATATTGGTTACCATTTCACATATTCACAGCGTGAGCTTGGGATCAAATCGCGTATAAGGCATGGACATTCCCATGCTGTCCCCTCATAGTTTCAAAAATCTCAAGCTGTAAATATGAAGCACAAAATTTTGTAATTTCTTGGATGCTTTTCCATAGTATCTCATGTAACCTATACAAGTTTTCCAGTTCAAATTTCCTACATATTAATACTAAATTATTTATAAGCATTCCATGTGTTACACCAGTTAACACAAAATGATCAGTTTTACAACCTGCATTATGCATGACATGAAAAATCTATCTATTCAATGTGTCTTTGTGGGTAAAATTATAACTTTTCTCTAAACTTTAATAAAATACTGTGGAGCATATTCATTCATTCTGCTAAGTTTAAAGTAAAAGTAGTATTGCTTAAAAGGGTTAAAAAATGGTTGAAATTTCCATTGTTCATTTCTTGCAGTTTTTCAAAATTATAATCAAACGGAAAGATACTTGTTTTCCTCTAGAACAGTGGTTCGCAAACAGTGGTCTGCGAACCACAGGTGATCCACAAGAACCTCGGGAATGGTCCAGCATCACATGTAAAAAAGTTGCCAAATAAATTGGAATTTTGAAAGCAATGTTCATTGAACTAGATGGGCAGAATATATACGATGACTATCAGGTGTTGAATTAAAATTTCTTAAAAGTTTAACATAATTATTTTATTATTAGAATATGATACATTAGAATGTGAGTACGTTAATCCTGTATACCTTTTGCCTGAGGGATATTCTATACCCCCATCCCCCCCGGAAGATTCCCCCCTTATGTTAGGGGCGGGGGGTCTGCACATGGTTCAATTTCTGGCTTAGTGGTCCGCAGACTTCTGAGGGTTGGGAACCACTGCTCTAGAACTACCATACTAGTCAAAACGATGGGTTTTATCAATGTTAGAAATAGATATAAAAATTGGATATAAAATATACATAAAATAGATATAAAATGATGGATAATTTATTGATATAAAAATTTTGGCAAACTGCAAGCGACTCTAAATGAACAGCAAAAATTTTAACCTTTTTAAAACTATTTTAAGCATAACTAATTTTGCATTAAACTTAGCAGAATGAATGAATATGCTCCTCATTATTTTATTAAAGTTTAGAGGAAGGTTATAATTATACCCACAAAGACACATTGGATAGATATCCAACATCTGCTTTTTATGCTATGCATAATGCCGGTTGTAAAACTGATCATTTTGTGTTAATTGGTGTAACACCCAGAATGCTTACATTATTAAAGAAAAATCAAACATGAGTTACAAGCATTTATTACAAGCATATCATGTAATGAAGTATTTATAAAATCATCAAGCAATATGTCGAGTGTAAACTGCAGATATCCTTGAAGCCAAATAGAAAAGTTAGATGTTGCTTCAGGTAAACATCCTGCCCTAATTAGGTCATTATTGTGGACAGAGAGATTGTTATGTTAAAAAGTGTGCCAAATGGCTGGTTTGATTTGGTTTGGCTTGGAGCACTTCTGTCATTTTTTACTACACTAGGGCTCATTAGACCGGACCTATTGCTTAAAGTTGATTCCGAACGGCTACAAATGTCCATGCCATGAGTAGGACTCGAACCCGCAGACTCTGGTACCAAGGACCAGTGCCCTAGCTATCCGGCTGTGCCAAATGATTAAATAATTTTCTCCCCTGGTTTTTAGAATTTCAAGAATCAAATATGCATGAACTTTTAGGAATCTATATATATAAAATGCGTAGGTATGCGGCACAAAAATCGGCGATATTTCTACACTACGAATGGCAACAGCTGCAACTACCAGAACCAGATGTAAACATTAGCAGCTGCCCGCAATTTGAAACCGCATGTCAACATGGATTTACTCACTGAAATCAGGAATACTCGAAAGTGAGCTGCATGATCAAGTGAAAATTGGGAACAGTCTCAAGAAAGAAAGCGAAGAAGAAATAATTCATTTAGGGAGAGGCATGAAAGAGAGAGCATAAATGATCATGAGGTTAGGCTTAATTGACACCGGCTTAGCAACCAAAAGCCAGTAATAGTTAATTTTCGACACTTTATTCAGTACAAGATGAATTTTTACTCCATTTTATAAGAGAAGAAATTTTTCCAACAATTTATTATTTGATATGATTAAGAGTAGATATCTGAATTGTGAACATTAGTATATACAGAGAGTGATGCAATCCACACTATTTTAGTACTTGCTGAATTTTTACTCCATTTTTTAAGTGAAAAAAATTTTCCCCAACAATTTTTTATTTATTATAATGATAAAGTGTAGATATCTTAATTTTGAAAAATAGTACATACAGAGAGAGATGTAATTTTTAAAATCATAGGTGTTGAGTTTCTCAGTCTTATCTTTAACTCTGTTCTGAAGTAATGGAAATTCACATTTTTTAATCACGATGTTTTAGAATGTCTTATAGAGAATTTTGTAATGATTATAAATTTTTTGGCTGAGATTCCACTACCCCTTAACAATGTATATTTATGATGACAGGTAATGGTAACATTCCTTACATGTGTTACTTTTAGTTAAGTTGTTTTGCAAAGGAAAATTTGAAACTAAAAGCGACCATGCTGGTCGTGCAACGGCTAGTTTAAATACATTTAAGTAAATTTAAAGAACACATAACTTTTAACTGATAAAAAATACTTTTAGTGTTAGCAGAACTGAGTATTTTGAAGAAATAAAATTTTCATACCTCTTGGCCCAAGAGAACATTTAAGAGTTCAATTTTTTTCATTAGTTCAGCATCTTCGAGCTCATCTAATGATAGAAAAAAGAGAAATTGATATAAAATGTTAGACACAGATATAAAATGTTATATTAAAATACAAATGAAATTTGCTTTATATTGTGAGATTTTAAAAAATATAATATTTTGGCTGTAATGATTATTTTAAAATGAAAATAAAATCTGATATACAGAGAATGAAATAATTTTTAAAAAAAAACAGAAAAACCCTTAGTATTTCATGAGTAAAAATGCATAGAATGTGATGCGTTAGATTCAAGTAAAGTTTGATATTTTTAAAATTGCAGCTTTGCCACAATTTTGGCTAACTTCTAATAAAGTATTTCACAAGATACTACAGCCCAATCTGCAGTATTAACATTTGACTCTTTGCAAGAACTGTACTTTTAAAGCAGCTCTTGCATTCATGGGAATCAAACCACAGACCATGCCAACATCATTCTACCTAAAAACTAATCCACCCACTACTGAGTCTACACAATATTTAGGTCAGTGTTGAATACATAAATCTATGAGCAAGTCTTTAAGAAAATTCCCACTCAAATTAAAAATAATAAATAAATAATTTTTTTAATACTATATTTATTTATTATTGCACATTAAATATATGTTTGCTTAGAATTTCAGATATCTTAATGCTTCATTTCTCACACAAAATCAATAAAATACTAAATCATGAATTATGCTCATTTTAGGTTACTATTGATCTGTATAAGTTACAAAAGGCTTCAAATGGTAAGTCATTCTTCAGGTTTTCTCTTAAAGTATTATCCTTATAACTATTATAACAATTTTCAATTGAAAATGTACTTAACAGAAATAGCTCCATCAAATGATGGAGGAATTAAACTATCTCAGGCTGAATGAAATGGTACATTACAATCTTGAAAAATACTTAACATAATCATTAAAGAAACTTAAGTTGAAAATTTTTCAGCAGCATATCTTTCTTTACAGACTTTATTTCCTATTCATGATTACATCTATTTGATACTTTGGAAGATTAGGTGATGTATGAGGCCGTATAGAATACTTCCATGAAGTATTAATGATCCAACGGGAAAGGGATTTGGGGGTAGATTCTATGGGCACAAGAGCTTTAGGGGCATGGAGTAAAACCTGGATTTGTTTGCACTGAGTCCATCAGCATTTCTTATATAGAAATAATTTTAACCAATCACAGATTACCAAACAATGAGCCATGAAACTGTAAAGTCTGGATTTGTTTGTAATAAGTCCATCAGCATTTCTTGTAACGAAATCATTTTAATCAATCACAGATTACCAAACAATGAGCCACAAAACTATTAAAACTGGATTTGTTTGTACTGAGACCATCAGCATTTCTTGTATCGAAATAATTTTAACCAATCACAAATTACCAAACAATGAGCCACGAAACTGTTAAGCCTGGTGCTACACAAAGCTGGTGGATTCAATGTGAACGTAGTCCTAGGAAACCAAGAATTTCCCCCATGAGGACCTGATTGTCATACACTTTATATAAATTAGAGTATTACTGTCATTCTATTTTATAACATGAGTTTACTTCTTTCATTAAATTGTATGGATATATTATTCCTGATTTATCAATTAAACCTTGTAGCAAGTAGCTCTATTTTCCCAGCTTCAATGAAATCTCTTATTTTCGCCCATACTGTATATTACCTAGCACTCTACACTGGTTCGGTGTGCGAGTACGATATTGTTTCTTTTAGATACGATACGATACGATACGATACGATACGTGAAGTAACAATACAAAATTATATGTGATGTGAGTATGATGCGATACAATATGATTCCTTATCATACCATACGATACCATGCAATATAATACGACACGACATGATACAATACGTGCATATGTTTTTTTATATTTTTTTACAATATTTATATTAATTTGAGCAGGAATTTTTCTAAAAGACATGCTCATAGATTTAGAACCAGAATATTTTAGAAATTTGATTTTTTTTCAGTAGACTCTTTTAGAAATACTGCAAAGTAAGCAACATACAAAAGAACAAAAAAACACAGAATAAAGATATTAAATAAACATATTGATTTTGTCAATTGTGGCAAGAATTCACTGACAGTAACACTGAATATTTTCTGAACTTCCATAACATAATTTATTAAAATAGTGCAATTTGGTCTAACATCCCTGGAAATACTCTGAAGAGACAAATGAAAATGGATGTATAAAAAATTTGTTATACAGGGTGTATGGGCTAAAAGTATCCAACAGTTATGACTTATTTTTATGGAACTACCCATTAGAATTTTAAAAAATTATTTAAATAGAAAGAATATCTCACCAAGTTTTAATATCAGTCATAGATTTTAATCCTAGTATCATAGATTTCGATGTGTGCACCTTTTGTAGCACGACAAACATCAAAATGGTAATCCAGTTCTCTCCAAGTGTTTCGTAGCATATCAGGAGTTATTACACAAATTGTTTGATTGATATGCTTCTTCAACTCGTCCACAGTTTCAATTTTTTGTTTATACACAATAGATTTAATGAATACCCAAGCAAAAAAGTCTAATAACTCCTTATATGCTACAAAACACTTGGAGAGAACTGGATTACCATTTAGACGTTATTCATGCTACAAAACATATCAAAATCTACAATACTATGATCAAAACCTATGACTGATATTAAAACTTGGTGAGATGTTCTTTCAATTTAAATAATTTTTTAAATATTCTAATGGGTAGTTCCATAAAAATAAGTAATAACTTTTGGATACTTTTAGCCCAGACACCCTGCATATAAGACTATAAAAAGTAAAATAATAGAAGAGCAGCAAAGCGAAAGAATCAGAACTTGCATAGGGTCAAAGAGACATGTATTAAAAATAAGAAATAAAGTATAAGCAAAAAAAGGTAATGACAAACTTGAAATCTAGATAAAATTATTTTTTGTTTTTGTATGGAAATAAAAAACAATACAATAGAGAAGTGAAGTTTCTTCGATATAATTGTGACATTATACAGCTGTTATGCAAATCACTGAATGTAATAAAAGATATCAGAACCTATGCATTAACAAAACAAGTTTTACAGCTGCAGTAGGAAATAAATAATGAAATACAATGTATATTTATCAATTCCCCTTTTTTATCATACATGCAGATTAAATTGCAGGGAAATACCACTTGACTCAAAAATTCTTGATTTATTTTATTTGGATACTAGACTTAAAAAAATAAAATTTAAAAACTAACAAAAAAATTTTTTCAAATTTTTCAGAGGAAAAATGGCATGAGCAATCTCATGTTTATCAAGAGGAATTTCTTTATCAACAGAGATTGAAAGAAATCAAAACAACATGTGTTTTAATTCCCATACCTAAGATAACACTTATATCTATAAAAGTAATAAAAAAAATTCAACCGGATCCTGATGCCGTTTCTCTCTTATATAATAGCTAATTTAATCTTCTGATTAGAAAAATAGTCTCTTACTCTGGTGATAACAGATATGTCAATTTTCAAGAGGTTGTAGCATCAGTATTAGTGACAATGACATACAATTTATAGATAATAAGTAAAATGTTATAAGTAATAGCAAAATCCCCACATAAAAAGAATTTAAAGGAAATGATAGTCATTGTTTTGCTACATAAAGGCTCATTAGAGTGGAACCTACTGCTTAAATTCCAAACAGCTACAAACAACTAAGCCAGCAAATGGACTCAAACCTACAGACTCTAGCACCAAAGGCCAACACCCTAGCCATTCGGCCATTGTCCAGCTAATAAATATTAATGAAAGAAATAGAACATAATCAAGTTTGATTAACCATATTTTGTTTATTTGGGGAATAAATTTCAAATTACAATCAATTTTAGAAAATTTATAATTTTCTAGATGTGTAAGTACTGATTCTGAGAACAGCATGAAAATGTACAGGGTTTCAAATGATGTTATTGTCATCAACTCCTTTACAAATATTTTTGTATTTATTTTTTCTTAAATTTCCTATACTTCATAAGGATAATGCTTTCTATCTCTATTTAACTAAAAAGGAAACACAATAGCTTCATCTTTTTGACATCACCTTGACATGACCAAGTAGAAGATAACCTGGACATTTTAATGACTAATACTTGTGGCAACTTGCAACAGCACAGGAGCTGCATATGACTTTTTGCAAACAAACAATTATTTTATGAATGATTAATGCAAATTTTGACTGATGCATCTCTCAACCCCAATATAAAATGAGTTTTTGATGCAAGCTTAGAACACTGTACACTGTTCACTGAACACTGTTCTGTTAGCTCATTATTCCCATACCATGTTTTTATAGTCTAATAAGGGATTCCCAATGGGGTCCAGGTGGATCCCTTGGGTGTTGATGGAAATTTAAAAAGGGTCTATAGTATTCCAGGGGTCTATTAGGGGGTCTATGATAAATTTTTCTGTTTAAAAATTTTATTTAATTTTTTAGGAATGTAATCTTTATATATATAAAACAATTCCGTAACTCACTGACTGACTGACAGATAACACACAGACCAAACCGCTGGACCTAAAGGGCTGACATTTTGCATGGCGATTCTTCTATAGTGAAGGGGTGCACTAAGAAAGATTTTTGAAGAATTCTTAGAATTTTTTAAAATAAATTTTTAAGCTCTTTTTGTAACTTTTTTTAAGTTTGACTTTAAAATAATAATCTGAGGGTTATAAGATTTATATCACAAGAAAGATTATAAAATTTACTTTAAAATGAAATCTTTTTTTGAATCTTTACCTCCTTTTTCTGATTTTTGGTGAATTTTTAAAGATTAATTGTTAGAATTTAATTCATTAAATGGTGATCACATGGTTTCTTTACTGTTTGTGATACTTTAAACTAATTTTGCATCACGTGCATAACAACGAAATACACATTTTTTTTCTTCTTGCTAATGCAGTAGATGATTGGACATTATCCAAAAAAATATTAAAATACAGTAAAAGAAATGTTCCTCAAACTGTACTATATTCTTTAGTATGTTCTATTAGATTTAATTTGAATATTTTTTTCTACATTATTTTGTCTATAAAAATATGTTACAATTTTTTTATAAATATATATATATATATTTTTTGATTAATTGCATACATTGACCATTGTATTTAATTTGAATGTACTCCATAGTGAAGCACGGGTATTCAGCTAGTTATTATATAATAATATTCGTTTTAATATGTATAAATACAGATTTGCATAAGGTGGAGTGATCCATGCATCCAACATTGAATCTTATGACACTTTTGTATATACCTCGAATGCCACTGTCAGCTTTTATTTGTGTACCAACACTAGGCAGAATTGGGGAAATCCACTGGACCTTAAACAACACATGGGTTCTCCCGATGCAACCAATCAGAAGCAGTTTCATTTTTTTCTCTTGGCGATGTTTGTGTAATTACAATCTGTGTTTCTGAAATCTTGTTTATACTTATGAAATTAAAAATGAAAGTAGTATAAAAATAATAAAATATAAACCTAATGAACCACTTTTTCTAATTTTTTGTTTGTATTCTTGGTCAAATTGTTATCTTTAAGTGTTTTATGTACAATTATTAGTATTATAATTATGTTGTATGCTGATATTATAGAGAAAAACGTGAGGGGGGTCGATGAAGAAAATCATTCTTTTAAAAGGGGTCAATGTAGGAAAAAGGTTGTGAACCACTGGTCTAGTACATATATTTTTGTAACCGAGTGTTAAATTTGTCCAGACTCATTAAAATGGTGTTTTACCTATTCTGAGTATTTTGTGTCTGTTAAGTCAATCGAATGTAACAAGCCAAACTTATATACTAGAACTATCAAGACCATAAAAAACTGAAAAAAAAGCACAGATTGCTAAGGTTTTGACAAAAATCTATTCAGTTACAAAGTTATAGAGAGAGTTAGAAAATCTAATTCAGTTGTGCAGTTAGTTACTGTTTTGTATTTTTGACAAGTTCCATGTGGGCTCGGTGCCCCAGTTGACAAGAGCAACCGGCCAACTGATCAGAACGTTCCTGTTTCGATGCTCATCATTGCAAATCCACCGCCGTGTTCACTAATAGTAGCTGAGGCATGTAAAATAGGCTGTGCCTGCAATGTCCTCAGGTTCTCAAATTTATCACTGGAGGTGCGGGGTCAAGTGTTCTGGTTTCGTCACTTGACTTGGTTCAAAATTATGGGACTGGTCATTTAGCCAAGTCGGGCTACGACCCTTGTGGTGCTAATTCAAAACAGAAGCCACCCCTATCAGCCCAATAGCCTATTAGGACCTGGTGAATGGAACCTCCAACCAGGGGGCATGAGCAGCAACAACAACAAGTTCTGTGTAAATAACTTAATAAATATTTCTTCACAATAAAAAGGAAGCAACAACTATTTACATTTGGCAACTCATATAACAAATAATCAAAGCACTGCCTATCACCTTTTTTCTTTGATCGGATAAGAAATGTTTGATGTCTTTACAAATAACCCAGATTTAAAGGCCTCAAATGTCCTTGCCTCTAAAATTAGTCTAGAGCAGGCACAACTCGAAATAGGATGAGGGCCACGTTACTTTAAGGAAAGCTGCTGTGGGCCTCGAGAGTATAGGATATATGGGAGAGCGAAAATTATTTTATTAAACAAAAAATAAATTAATGATTATTTTGAAAATGAAATAAACACTAATATTTATTGCTGATCTTTCGGTTATGGACTGTAATTCTATAATTTTCTAGTTCAAAATAGCAATGTCTTTTTAGGGGTTTATTAACAAACACAAACAAACATAACAAGTAAATCGGTCTTTTTGCCCTATGGCAAGACTAACACTGACCATAATACGATGAAAAATTATTTAACACAGACCATAGTATGTAACGACAACCTTCGCCTGTGGTCGGCAAGCTACAACTGCTAGTGATAGCAACAGAGGCTATCATGTGATTGTGAGGGAGAGTGCTCAGCCCCTAGATGCGTCAAGACGCAACAATTGCTTATGAATTAATTTTGTAATATTATAAAGTTTTAAAAATATTCTGTATTTTTTTAGATTTATAATACTATGCAAAGAGCTGGAAGGCTGCATGTTGTGCAGGCCTGGTCTAATTTTAAGATAGTGTTGTAGCGATTTGTTAATTTTGTGCAGGCCTGGTCTAATTTTAAGACAGGGTTGTAGAGATTTGTTAGCTTTTGATCATCTTGACGAAAGTTTCAATTGTAAACTTACCACATCCCACTTCAAAATGAGCCTCGAGGAGAAGGCTATGACCGGTAGGCACTTTGGTTCCAACTACCTCTCCATCTTCTATAACTAACTCTTGATCCAGCGAAAGCCACTGACCTTCTTCAGGCTGCAAAAATACAAAGACAACCTTCAGCAAGCATAATAAAGCACTTTTATACAAATTAAAACACGAATGGTACTACACTAAAAACTGAACATGCCTTTTGAGACTATTTTTAACTATACTTTTACTATACATAATATATATGAGTGGTATAGGATCAAAACTAGAAATCTCCATCAGACTTTTTTTCTTTCGGTAAGGGGCAAAGAACTACAGTCTATTCTGGTTAATCGGACCAGCTGCTTATTTAGACCAAATCCTATTGCATAAGCCTAATAGGCAATGTTCGTGTAATCAGACCAGCTAGTTATTAGGACCAAAACGATCGTGTCCCTATGTGGTCCAATTAACCGGAATCGACTGTATATCTTATGAATTTTTGATGACATAAATTTGAAATGACCATTAGAAAAATTCCCATGTTATTTTTTAGAAGTTTCCATGTTAGTTTTTAGGATTTTTCCAAAAATTTTTGTTTTTAACAGATTGAAATACTATAAAAAAATATCCTTTATTCTGCTTTGAAAAACAAAATGGAGATGACTAGTTTTGATCCTACACAATTCATATATTTAAAATATACTAAAACTATAATTTCATTTTTTTTCTGGACTGAGTAATAAATGAAAATGTAACAATTAGATATATTACGTAATAACACTGCAAATTCATTTGATTATTAAAATAAATCTGCTTTATTATTAATGTAGCCTTTATTTCAGTTCTGAAGATTCTCAAATTGTCTTTGATGTTATTTATGTACAACAGATAACTAAAAAAGAAGTGTTAAGGTCTTTTAAAGGAGACTTTTTGTAGAATATTACACCTCAAATACTATGTTATACATTTGTGAACTCCTGTATTTCAGTATTCAAAGTGTCCTGAATGTTATCTATCTGTCTATCTGTCTATCTATCTATCTATCTATATATATATATATATATAGGCTAAAAGTAGTAGCACATTTCTGCTAAAAATGATACCACAATCACACTATCATCGGAAAACTTGGCATAGAAGTTTGATAGAAATAAGATCAGAAATAGTGTAATTCCTCAAGAAGCATAGATATCAGTGTTTGGAGTCATTTTGCAAAATCAAAAGTAACTTCTTACGGACTTTTTAATGACCTCAAACGTGATTTTAAAATGTGTTTTAATTCCAAAGTTAAGCATGTAAAAGCATTTCATGGATCATATACAACCTTATGATAACTTCTATATCAACTTAATTTGAAATATTAAAAATAATACTTCAAAGTTACTTTGACAGGTTGAAATCTGTTTGGTTATCCCTGCACTAAACTTATTTAACTTTGACAAATAGACATTGGCAAGCAGCATCTGAGTGAGTAATAGTATATATATAATAGTAATAATATATATATATATATGCAGTAAAACTTTTCTAGCCAGCCACCCCTCAAAATGGCTTTTTTCTTAAACCATGACTGACTGCCATGGCGAAGTTTCACTATATATATATATATATATATATATACAGTGGAATCTCGATCCATCATTTTTCCATATGTGTCGTTCATTTTATCCAGTCCCAACGATCATATTGCTTTGTTATGTTTCCGCATCTATCGTTTCCCCGTATTTATCGTTCATTTCAATCGGTCCCTTGAAAAACGATAGATCGAGATTCCACTGTATATATATGTATGTATATGTCACATCAGCACAGGTGGCGGCTTCATGGGAGGAGAAAGGTTGATTGCTGGCCGTGTGTCACAGAAAGTCTAGTTCGACATAGTCAACATAATTCAGTCCCGCAGTGGGAGTCGTGGCGTATTCGGCATCTCGAAGATCTTTGTAAAAAACTCTCTCACTCGCCCCTCCAGCCCCAGACACACCGTATTAAACATAAAGGGTTTATTCTATCAATTTTTACATGTTTGTTTGGAACGACAATTCACAAAATTCCCAGCCAAAACCTTGGTGGGTCTTTTAAAACTTCCTGAGGTCATAGTCACATGACCCTTGCGCTCTTGCATTGATTAGACAGAGAGCCCCAGGCCAGTTTTCTGGGATTGAGTCTTGTGGCCTGTTATATAAGGTTTGGTGCCTATGAGACTGGGGGTTAAAGGGATGATATATTGATTACCTACTTTAGTTTTTAGGAAACTTACAATTCCTTTGTTCTTAATACGAAAATGAAATTAACTTTACTCCCAAGGGAATTTAAAAGAATTTAGAAATTAGTTAAGGTTTTTGTATGTTATATATATATATATATATATATGGATTTGGGGGTGACTCAGCATCCTCATCCTGGACAATAATGATAACATGCATAAAAAATTATCAGCATTGTCATACAAAGAGTGGTTGACAGCAATAAACTGAAACTTCTTGTACTTCAGGTGGAAAATAAGTGCTTTTTAAACTGCACCGTGGGGATTATCCCAGTGGGGCTAATGCCAGGTCGGGCCCGATATGTGCTTCATGGAAGCTTCATGGAAGTGCTTTTTAAAAACTTTTTAAAGGACCCTTAAAAACAGAAGGAAATCATACGGATTTTTAAGGACTGTACAATTGCAGACAGGGCCAAATTGGACCCCATAGCTGCATAGATTTAGTCTTGTAGAATCTGGAAAATGCCTTATTTGCCTGATCAAAGAGAAGACAGTGGGAACTAATTTAATTTTCTGTTCTGGAGAGAACTGATTTAGAGAATTTTTGACAAGATTGTGTACTTTCCAGTCAATTTTTTAAATTTCCCCGTCACTCTTCGTTCTTCTGCTTTAGAGGTACTACAGCCTGTTGCAGGCCAAGGCCATCCTAATCAGTTTCCGCCATCTGGTCCTATCCAAAGCAATACTCCAGTCTCCCTTATATATGATTTTTATATCACTCTCAACAGAATTGAGCCACCTAATTGGTGGTCTTCCTCGCTTTCTAGCTCCCGTAGGTTTAGTAAATGTGAGTTTTTTTATTGGATTTGTGTTCTCAGTTCTAAATAAATGACCTAGCCATCAAATCCTGTGGCATTTTATGACCCTGACAATGTCAGATTGTTTGTATTTTTGGTAGATTTCATATTTAAACATTAATCTCCATAAACCATTTTCACAAACTGCGGCAAATATTTTTCTTAGCATTTTGTGCTCAAAGATCAATAGTTTATTTTCGATAGATTTAGTCATTGCCCAACATTCACAGCCATATAGAATAATAGGTCATAATGTCCATTGCTTTTAGATTGTATAAAAGACACTGAAATCATGTAATAAAGCAATATTGTTCAGAATTTTGTCCTTAAAGTAAGAATTAATAACTCTTTTTCATAAATTTGTCTATCTCACAATACCAATAATTAAAATAACAAAAATTAATAAAGACAAATACATTATATCTCTATCATCAAAATGCCATCAATTTTGAACCTCACAAATCAACTTTACCTACTTTTAATATTCTAACATTCAAAGATAACAAAACGAACTTTCTTCTAAATTGAAAAAAAAATTCACAATTAAAAATATGAATTTAAAGTCACCATTGTATTTAAAAATATGAATTCGTAGTCACCATTATATGTTAAAAAATAACACATTTTTAAGACATTTTGGTGATACGTGTTTCAGCAAAACTTGTTACAATAATATGAACACATTATCAATGAGTGATTAGTTTTCCTTCAGAAAAAAACTTGATTAGTTAAAAACTTAAAAACTTCGAAAACATTCTCACCTCATTTGCATATTTAACTCTAGTCAGTGGCATCCACTGGGTACCCAGGAACTTATCCCATATCATGCCTTTGTTCCATACTTCTATTATCAGTCCCATATCAATCCTGTTGGTTTCACTGAAATGCAATTAAAATAAATAAAGAGGCAAAATTTTCATTACTAGTCAACAGCAAGCAAAACAACCCATAAGTAACTTTTACAGTAGAAGAAAGATTCAAATAAAATATTTTCAATAGGTTTCACAAAGTTACAATATATTAAAACCTCAATTATTTGCTCCATGGTTGATTGGTTGCTTCAGCCATTGTGACATTCCCGGTGTAATGACTTCTGTACAATAGCAAATATTTTGTGTGTGAAATTCCGGGAAGACCAACCAACGTGCAGTTTGTGCACATAATATTGATTTAGACGGCTGGAGACAGACAGTTCTGCCAACATAAAGACCGGAAGTGCTACCGACAGCTTGCAGAACATTTTGTCAACCACAAAAGGGAAGATGCCAACCGGAGGCGCCTAGTTGTCTGGGAATGCAACTGAATAAAGAAAGGTGGAGTTTTCCAGACCTTTCAAGAACGTCCAGCGAAGGTATATAGTCGTTAGAAGCGAGCTAAAAAAAGTCAGTGATTCAGAGACTAATTCATTCAGAGTGACGCTGGAACCAGAGACAAGGAGATACTGTTAGGCCTAGATAGACTTGAATGAGATACTGCGACAACTCAAGTCTGACCTTCCTCGTTGATGCCGTGAACCCAAAAAATTTAATTTTTTTATATATATTGTAAATAGCTTGTATTTAATTGAGAAATACAATTAGAGTATTAAATACAAAAAGGCTGGCAGTCTTTTATTTAAGGCAAAGTCCTTATACCGGTAATGAGAAAGCAAACTTGCTGACTAAGCATGGTTGCAGCCTTCCACAGCCTCTTATTGACTTACCATACAACCAGGCATTTTCTACCATTGTAAGATCAATGGAGAGTTACATACGTAAAGCTCAAAAGATTGATGCGAGGGATAAAGTCTGAAAAAGCCTACTATGTAATCTGGTCCCAATGGATCTCCCTAGATGGATCTTTATGGCTAACTTTAGAATTTTAAATGGACATGGCTATCTCAAAGGACATCACTACCGAATTGGTGTGAAAGACATCCCTGACTGTCCTCTATATTCCACAGGAGAGACTATGAACTTTGGCCTCTTGTCTGTTTACTGTTTCAAAGGCCCAGACATCCCTGACTGCCCTCTGTGTTCCACAGGAGGAGACTATGAACTTTGGCCACTTGACTATTTGTGTTACTTTGGCCAACTCGAATTTTTACATTCTACCTCTAGACAACTATGTTTCAAAGGCTAGTTTATATTGGGCTACCAGAAGGGAAATAGTCAATGCGACTCAGTCCTTGATGTAAAAAAAAAAAGATTGGTTGGTTGAGAGCACTACGGTCATTTTTTGCTAGGACTCATTAGACCGGAACCTACTGCTTAAAGCCAATTCCATACAGCTGCAGACATCCATGCCAATAGTGGGACTCAAAACCAAAGACTCAATGATTTCATTAAATCATG
>CAJRAI020000370.1:0-12753 GCA_907164885.2 Dolomedes plantarius
CCTTCAGTGGCTCATAGCTAAATCGCTTCTAAGCCTAAGCGAGTTTTTGCCACTCTGGCGTAAAGAGTTTGTTGTGTTAGTAATAGTGGATTACCGTGCAGCATCACTGGTCTGACTTTATATATATTGTGAGTACTTGAACTTCATTTCCTTGTTTAGTGTTTATAACATTTGGTACCAGTCTTTACTCAGTATTGCTTTTACACTGCACGTTATATGTGTCAAGGGAATAATAAACTTTGTTATTTACCTATTGCAAAAAGTGTCATTTCTACTTTATTAGAGGGTGACTTCGATATACATATATCCTAGAAATGGTAGAAGTCAGATATCTCTATACATTGTATAGAGTATAGCTCACTTCTACCCGCACTTGGGAGTATATAATTTGAAGTGGCACTCTAAATAAATTTGACACAAACACAGTTTATACATGAAACAATGTTTATTGAATTCGTTGCACATATAGAATTTGCTTTTACGACAATAAGCATACGTACTACTTGTACGGAATATATATTAGCACTCAATAAAAATACACTTTGCAAAACTCACAACCTAGAGAGTCAAACCACCAGTTCTGCCACGTAAACTTTGGGCTCCCTAAGCACTAGCGCCGGTTAACACCTGGAGCTGCTTACCTCGTAGCTCCCTTAACTCGCTTATCTATCAACCTTAACAACCTTTCAACTTAATCAAGCTGCTTGGTATTTATACCAAGCGCGTATGCCGAAATTAGCATATCTCAAGCAGCTTCTTTGTTTCATTCACTCAAAAGTTCGATTCTTGTGAATCGAATCTTATGTATACCTTACACTGGCCTCCCTCGAAAAAAAAATTAGGTAACTGAGGTCTGAACGACTTCAGGTAACTAATTGAAAACGCGTGCTGGTTTGACTTTTTACATAATGGGTGGCAAAGCTAAAAAAACCTTCCACACGTTGTGCGGGGGGAAAACGCCACTCCCATTTTACAAAACTAACCCCGAAGGGTCCAGGTGATACCAACAGACAGTGGATTTGCAGAGTTGCGGATACTGGGCTGGCCAACTGCGCCCTAGAAAATCTATTTTAGTTAAAAGTGTCAACACAATTGCACAACATAACATTTCTTGACTGTTTGTAGCTGCTCTCCCATAATTCATAATGCACATGTGTTATGTTTTGTGAAGTTAGTACATTAGTTAGTTAATTGTTATCTGTTGTTAGTATGCATTTTTTTTCTTCACTACATGTCCCCTTCAAAAATTTATAAAACAACAGTATGCAGTTTTTTTTTTCAGTGGCTGACCCCTTTCCTCTCAAAACTTTTTTTCACAGCATATACACTGGGGAATTTCAAACCAGTTTGGTTCGATTTTATTGAAGGGTGGGAGTTAGAATTAGAAAGCTGATACAAGACTTGTTACTCCTGAATGCAGCAACTTCTTTGCACCAGTCTGTCCATTCCGTGGAACCTCTCTTGATGGTCGCAGTCCTAGCAAAGGGATCCGTCGACCGTGTGGGCATCCTTCGTGCAGCAGGGCGATGGTCCTGTGGCGCTGATCTGGCTTGACGAGGGACGGGAGGTCTCTTGGGAGGAGGCCAACTTTGCTGTTCGGCTGATATCTTCCGCTTCCTGTACTTATGCAAAGGACCTTTAGAATTGTAATTCTTCCTTTTGATAACCTTGTGTACCTTATGTGTGCCACGTTCATCCTGTGATGGAGGTTTTGTAGTGCACACTTTACTTTTCTCCGTACTTTTTAGAGTATAGGCATTAGATTTTAATGCAGATTCTATTTTTTCAAACTTATACGCCGCACCAACGCGTTTAGTTACTGGCTTTATCTCTCCCTTTATGATACGTTTACAATTTAGTTTGCTGCTTGTTTCAAGTTTTCAACAACCTGACTCTGTTTTTGGTATTGGTGCTCATACGACCTATTGTTTACCGACTTAATTACTTCAGTATTAGCAGTTTTAATGCTGGAACCTGAAGGCGCTTTTTCACGTTTTTTATCCCCCTTAACCTTAGTTTTATCATCTTTTGACGAAAAAGGTCTCTTTAAAACTTGCGACATCAGAATCGTTATCATTTAAATTCCTTAATACTGCTTCAGTTTTAGGAAGATTAAGCTTTTCGTACTCGTGCGTTTTAATTCAAACTACGTCTATAACTTCCGAAGCATCAGCTAAACTACTTACAGTATAAGTCTGTGTCAACTTTCCATCCTGATTCTCAGTCTGGTTTTCATGTACTTTATTTAAGACAATATTATCAACCTGTTCTACAGCATCCTCATTCGGCTGGGAACTTGAAATAATATCATCATTACCTAGCGAGTTCCTAATATCGTTTAAAGAATTTTTATTGTCGTCAACTATTAAGTATTCACTAACTTCCGTAACGCATACTTCGTCATCTACTAAATTTCCTTCATTAACAGATGTGTGAATATCATCTAAAATATCAGGTATGGCATTAATAGAAGTACCAGATGATTTATTTTCTAAATCACTTTTAGTATCGGCACTACTTACAGGAAATGGCACCGGAATTACCGCATTATTCCAGCTAGGCTCATTTTCTTTATAAGCCACAAAAATACCCCGACTTTCACTATTCTCAAAATAATTATTGCTGCTCGGACAAGTTAATACATTTGACCAGACAGTTTCAACAGATTGAACCATATCACGTAAGGTGCACGTAAGGTGCTTGCATATTATTTACTTTAAGTGCACTAATTTCATTGTAACGCTGTGAGCTTCTATTATTTCGCCCGCGATACAGGTTTCGCTGTTGGTTTGAAACTCTCGAAATATTTTGGCGGGGGGGGGGGGGGGATAAAAAATCCCGTACCTGAGTGAGGGTATGGGGTAGCGAAGCCTATTGTCATGTTTAGCTAAAGATTGAAGGAGGGTAACCTTGCTTGTAATATTTTGATTGTCCAAAAAATCTTGAACACTTGGATTCAAACGTTGGATAACTATTTTTAAGATTACCGCTTCCGTCACCCCGTCTAAATATTCCTCACACTTTATAATCTTTTACACAGCAAAATCTAACGCAGACTGACCTTCACGTTGCCTTAGCGAATAAATTTCCTCTTCTATTTGACTTTGATTAAAGGTCTTGGGAAAAGCGTGAAGAAACTGTTGCTTGAATGACGAATAGTCAAAAATCAGATTACTGCTTTGCATACACGTGTACCACTGATATGCACTACCTCTTAAAGCGGCTAGAGCAATTTTAAGTTTATCCCCCTCTGGGGGGCATTGGTGCTGAAAGTAATACTCAATTTTCTTTAGAAATTGACTTGAGGGGCCGCCATTGAAGGTGGCTTCGAATGGCGCAATTTGCTGAACCATAATTACCCGAGGAAAATTTCCAGCGGGGTTTTGTTCTACAACACTCATTTTCAAATAGTATATAAGTATAATAACAAGATATTTTCACAATTTAGTTTTATCAATATCAGAGTAAACCACAGTATAAAGTTCAAACTTCAAATATGTTGTTCGTTATTAATGTAACTAGAACAACCAGGGTATATATATAACTTTCGGGCGCCAGTATAGAGTATTATACTAAGGGGCACTCTATTTGAATTTGATACAAACACAGTTTATACATGAAACAATGTTTATTGAATTCGTTGCACATATAGAATTTGCTTTTACAACAATAAGCATACGTACTACTTGTAAAGAATATATATTAGCATTCAATAAAAATACACTTTGCAAACCCCTGCTCACAACCCAGAGAGTCAAACGAGCAGTTCTGCCACGTAAACTTTGGGCCCCCCTAAGCACTAGAGCTGGTTAACACCTGGAGTTGCTTACCTCGTAACTCCCTTAATTCGCTTATCTATCAACCTTAACAACCTTTCAACTTAATCAAGCTGCTTGGTATTTATACCAAGCGCGTATGCCGAAATTAGCATATCTCAAGCAACTTCTTTGATTCATTCACTCAAAAGTTCGATTCTTGTGAATCGAATCTTATGTATACCTTACAATTGTTAAAAACTATGTTAAGGCTAAAGACATAATCGGAATCTCAGTTTCACAGTTCGAAAAAGCGGGAAATACCAACTTTCTTAAAAGTTTTCTACAATTTTCCGATTTTAACTGAACTTCTATTAACGTTTTAATTCATTTCAAGTTAAGTTGGGGGGCACGTACCTCCCCGTGCTCCCATGACGATGCGCCTATGGCCTCACCCCTCAGCCCCAAAGCCAATATGAACCTGGTATGGAATTCAATCCGACCAGGAGATATAAGCAAAAAGAACAACATCATTTTACAATCATTAATTTACATAATTACATTTACATAACTAGTTATGCTTACAGTGATAAATAAATATTAATTTTCTGCTATATTTTTAACATACAAGGGGGAAAACCCAGATTTTGAGATATTTTGGAAAAAAAAACAACTTATAAACCCATATGGTCACTAAAAAACCCAGATCTGAGTTTATAAAACTAGGGTCTGTGAACCCTGCTTCGAACATGTAGATTTGATGGAAGAATAAAACAAAAACAAAAATGGATTGAGCCCGGAGTCATCATTTTCTAAATGCGTTTTTATGAGTTTGAAGGAGGCAATAGTTGGCTGAAAAGCTTTTAGTCTTTTAATGGGAAACCGAACGAAAATATGAGAGCACTAGTAAAAAGCACACAGAAAAAAAAACCGTTTTCATTCATTCTGTAAGAAAATACGATGAGAGATCACGCAAACAGATGTGAATCAAGGCAAGTGTTAATTGTGTTTTAGTGTCGTGAAAGCCGAGCTATAGTCCTTAATAATGTTTTTATTCATAAATACTGCTTTAATCGTAAAAACATCTCAAATCTTAAGAGCTACTTAGGTACGTACGTCTGATTAACTGACACGCTCTTACACATGGTTGACTGAATGTGATGCTTAAAGCACTTTAGATTCTAGAAAACTAAAAATCCCATTTGTGCTATTTTTTTAACGTAAAAATTTATAAACAAGATCAGTCTACAAATATTAGCTTTCTAAACCCGGAAAATAAAAAAAAATGCAATGAGTGTACTTAAAAACGATAAAGCTATGTTTGTTTCTTTTCTAATTCTTGTTTTAGGAGTGCAAAAAATCCCGACCATTAAGTTTTATTGGTATGTATTTTCGTTTTTAGTGAAAGTAGTAAAATGTTTATTAAATCCCTGAAAAGTGTGACTTATATTTTGTTTAGCTTTTAGTTACTAAGAAATTGAGTTATTATTTTGCTCGAGTCCCCTCTCGGATACTGAACAGGCTTTCTCGCAAACGCGATTTAAATCGGCGTTTTGGAGATCAAACATGGAATTTCCGAGATATCTAAGAGTCGTCCTTATGTCGAAGCCTGAAACTGTCAGGATAAACGAAACATCGACAGTCAAGAAAAACGTTTTTGATGCCATTGCAGTAAAGTTCACCGAAACTCTCTCTCAGTCGCTGGGATTTTCATACGAATTGTTTCCTCCGCCCGGTGGAGAATTCGGACGATCACTTCCTGGTGGAAACTGGACGGGCATGGTAGGCATGGTGCAACGCAGCACGGGTGAGGATGTAATCAGCATCCTAGCCGTCTCTGAGGAGAGAAGCAAGGTGATAGACTTCAGCTATCCGATTCAGAGAGAGAGCGTTACATTTGCCACACGAAAGCCTGAATACTCTCCAGATCCAAAATCCTTTTTATGGCCATTTTCCGTCGAAGTTTGGATTTCCATCCTAGCGTGTCACGCCATCATGCCAGCCTTATTCTTCGTATTGCTGAAGAGGAAGTACAAGTTTTGGAAGTTAGTCTTGTCCACTCACAGAACCTTTCTGATGCAGTCTATGAACGTAGATCCGAAATGCACCAGGGAATATCTTCTTTTGGCTTTTTGGCATCTTGGCGTTGTCTTCACCATTTATTCTTATACCGCTGTCCTGCTGTCGTTCTTAACATTCCCCGCCCTGAAGGGCGTCCGGACTATTCCCGAATTAGCCGCGGCAGTTGCTAAGGGGAAATACCAGTGCACGTGCTATCCAGGATCGTACATCGTCAAATCTCTGGTTACATCGCCCGACACCAACGCGAAAGTCATCGGTCGCAACCTGCAGCGGAATAAAGGTTCTAGGGATATCGCTGCGGTGTTGAAGAGTGCGAAATCAAAGAAAAAAACGGCGTTTATCTCGACGGAAGACTACTTCCTGCCCTACAAGGCGAAGTACTTCGTTTCAGAAGACGAGTTCTTCCCCGCGCTCAGATCGGTGGCCGTGCGGAAAGGCTTTTGCTGCCGGGCGCAGCTGGATCACGTCATAAGTTACATCTGGGCTTCCGGCTTGTATCAAAAGTGGATGGCAGACGCTGCCTTCGTGGAATCCCTCAAAACGATCCACCAGTCCGCAGATCCGGAAGAGGAAAGCAACGGCAGACGATTATCAATTGACGATGTAGAAGGAGCATTTATACTGCTCTCAGTTGGATACTCGGTGGCAACAGCAGCATTTATTTATGAACTCACTGCCGGTTATTCGAGTTTGCTTGGAAATTTATTCCTCGTCAAGTCTATCCGGCATAAGCTCAAACGTCTCAGGTGTGTACATTGTTAATCAACTCATTCAAAATCATAAAATAAAATGGCATTACAGTTTAGATCACATTTTTATAAAGAACTAGCTGAAAATCCGCCCTTCGCTACGGAGTACATTCAAATTAAATACAACGGTCAATGTATGCAATTAATGCAAAAAAAATAAATATATATATATATTTATAATAAATACGACGATCAATATATACAATTGATGTAGAAAAAAAAATATATATTTATAAAAAAATCGTAAGGGATATTTTTATAGACAAAATAATGTCCAATCGTCTGCCGCATTAGCAAGAAAAAACAATATTTTTTTGTCTATTTAGTTGTTATGCACGTGACGATAAATTTATTGAAAGTACCAGAAAAAGAAATCACGTGATCAGCATTTAATAAATTAAATTCTAAAAATGAATCTTTAAAAATTCACCAAAAATCAGAAAATAGAGGTAAAGATTCGAAAAAGATTTCATTTTAAAGGAATTTTTACGATATTTCTCGTGATATAAATTTTATAACCCTCAATGTATTATTTTAAATGCAAACGTAAAAAAAGTTACTAAAACAGCTTAAAAATTTAATTTTAAAAAATCTAAGAAGAATTTTTCAAAAATTTCTCTTAGTGCACCCCTACACTATAAGAAGAATCGCCATGCAAAATTTCAGCCCTTTAGGTCAAGCGGTTTGGTCTGTGCGTTGTATGTCAGTGAGTGAGTCAGTTACGGAACTGTTTTATGTACAGTGGCTCCCAAAAGTGTTCGTACACTTACGAATTTCAATGAAATAGGGGTCTATCCATTAATTAAAATGAATATTTCAGAATGGATATTTAATAATAAGATCTATAATCTATTCTTAACAAAACTACATGAAATATTTTGAAAACATAGTAAAACTTTATTTTTAAGAAACCAGTAATCAAAATGCAACAAAAACATTATCTCACAAAAGTCATCGTACACTGAAATATTTTCAGATAAATTCATAATTAAAATTATTGTCTGGCGCTTTATTTTTATTTTTGAATTGTGGTGGCATTTAAAATACTTTTGGCTTTAATTTTTGCTTGCCTACTCCGCAATATTCTATTTATTATTTAAAAATGGCTCGCAGTCGTAAAGAAACAACAAACAGCATTCGAAAATAGATTATTTTTATCATAGTAGTGGTAAATCAGTTCGGAATATTGCTAAATTACTTAATTTATCCCATTCTACTGAGCAGTATGTGAAAAAACGCTTTAAAGAAGAAAATTGGATCGAAAACAAGGTAAGAAAAGGCCGTCCGGCAAAGTTAACAAAACGTGATCAGAGATTTATAATTAGAAAATTCGTGAAAAATTGACGTTTGAGTACTGTAAAAGTTTCTGCAGAATTCAATGATACATTTTCTACTTCAATTTCACCTGAAATTTTTTGACGAGTTCTCACAACAGCTGGATTACATGGGCGTTCTGCCCATAGAACAATTTTTGTGAGTGAGAAAAACAGAAAGTTTAGGCTTCCCTTCGCACTTTCAATGATAAATAAGCCCTAAACCTATTGGAATAATGTCCTATATGCCGATGATCATTTTTGGTGCTGATGGGCGTATAATTGTATGGAGAAGAAAAAATTAGGAACTTAATCCCAAGAACTTAGTAGGAACAGTTAGGCATGCCGGTGGAGGTATCCTTGTATGGGGGTGCATGTCAGCATCAGGACTAGGAAATTTGGTATTTATTGATGGCATAATGAATCATGCTGTCTTTATAAATATTTTAAGAGACAATTTAAAATCATCAGCTCAAAATTTGGGTATTGGAAACAACTTTGTTTTTATCAAGATAACGACTCTAAGCACACGGCTCTCAACGTTCGCATCTAGTGTCTCTATAATTGTCCACAAGTATTGAAAACACCACCTCAATCGCCAGATTTAAACCCAATAGAACATATTTGGAGAGAACTGGAGGTTCGAGTACGAAAACACGACATTCACACGAAAAGCGAACTAAAAACAATTATGATGGAAGAATGGATGAACATGATGCAAAAATTACAAAAGAACTAAAGCAATCTATTCCCAGACGTTTAAAAGCTGTTGTGGATGCTAAAGGATATCCTACTAAATATTAATTTAACGAAAAATTAGAATATTTACTAATATGTAGAGATTTTTTACAAGTGTACGATGACTTTTGTGAGGTAAAGTTTTTGTTACTTTTGGATTATTGATTTCTTAAAAATAAAGTTTTACTATGTTTTCAAAATATTTCATGTAGTTTTGTTAAAAATAGATTATAGATCTTATTATTAAATACCCATTCTGAAATATTCATTTTAATCAATGGATAGACCCCTATTTCATTGAAAATCGTAAGTGTACGAACACTTTTGGGAGCCACTGTATATAGATTTAGTGGACATGTTTGCAGATAATCAGATTTAAAATCGGTTCTAATATAAATAAAATATATTTTAATTCATGGTGGATAAAAGGTATACCGGTTGTTATTATAATAAAACTGTATCAAATGATTTTTTAAGGGGAGTGGTCACTTTTACGTACCTTTAAATGTATCATTTTTATACCTATGTTCGATTCTATGTACTACTCATGATTTTTGGTTGATTTACATGTAATGTTTTGAGTAACTGCCTATAATACTGTTTATTGTATATGTAATATTTCAAGGTAATTAAAGAATATAAAATTATTTTTTATGCATAAAAATTTAATAATTTTTTAAAATCGTACATTTTACAGTCAACTACTGTGCGCATTCTCTCAAAATAAATTATTAAGGCACAGTAATAATTGTTTAATATATGTGATTACAATACTTCAGGCAACAATATCTATCAACATTATTCTAAAATATATTAAAACATTTTGGTACGTGCTATTTTTAATTAGAAATTTCAATGACTGAGTAAAAGCTTATTAAAAAATTCTTTAAAAAAATAAAATATGTTAAGGTTAAAAACTGCTGGTGGATTTTGTTGCCTGAAGTATTGTAATCACATATAGTTAACAATTATTACTGTACCTTAATAATTTATTTTGACATAATGCGCACAGTAGTTGACTGCAAAATGTTCGATTTAAAAAAAATAGTAAATTTTTATGCATAAAAAAATAAATTTATATTTTTTAATTACCTTGAGATATTACATATACAATAAACAATACATTACAAATGCTGATCACGTGGTTTCTTTTCTTTTAATTTTGAGTCACGTGCATAACAACGAAATAGACAAAAATAATTTTTTCTTGCTAATACAGCAGACGATTGGACATTATCCAAAAAAATATTAACATACAGTAAAAGAAATGTTCCTCAAACTGTACTACATTAACTGCACTATATTCTTTAGTAAGTTCTATCAGATTTAATTTGAAGTATTATGGGCAGTTACTCAAACAATTACATGCAAATTAAGCAAAAATAATGAGTATTACATACAATCGAACAAAGGTCTAAAAATGATACTTTTAAAGGTACGTAAAAGTGATCACTCCTCTTAAACTCTATAAAATCCCAATTCTGTATGTATTTTGGCTAACATTGCTGTTGTAATTTAATCATAGCATGCCTCATGTGCAATAAATCTACTTACCTGTCGTAACACGTTTCTTTGGTCTTAATCTATATATAACAGTTCCGTGACTGACTGACTGACTGACTGAATGGCGGCCGATAATTCTACCTCGTAAAAATTCATCCACATGCGTCCTCTGTGTCATAACTATTCGGTTATGTCACTGAGCGGCTTACAGAACGTTTGTGAACAATTTTACTTCTTTGCCTCTATTCCTTATATACCCCTCTCTTACAGTCTCGTCATCGTGACGTACTATCGACGTCATCTGGTGGTTTCCTGAAATTTGCATATTATTCTTGAAGATGTGTGTGATAATTCTACAGGAGAAAATATTTACTTTAACGTTTGATTTCCGTGTGATTCTGAATTATCCTTAATTTATGGACATGAGTGTATATAAAACAGGTCTGTAACTGACTGACTGACTGACTGACAGACAACGCACAGACCAAACCGCTGGACATAAAGATCTGAAATTCTGCATGGCGATTCTTCTTATAGTGTAGGGGTGCACTAAGAGAGAGATTTTTGAAAACTTCGTCTTCGATTTTTTAAAATTTAGTTTTTCAAGCTGTTTTTATAATATTCTTAAAAGTTTGCATTTAAAATAATAATCCGAAGGTTATAAAATTTACATCACGAGAAAGATCATAAAAATGCCTTTAAAATGATATCTTTTTGGAATCTTTACCTCCATTTTCTGATTTTTGGTGAATCTTTAAAGATTAATTTTTAGAATTTAATTTTGTAAATGCTGATCACGTGGTTTCTTTTCTTTTAATTTTGCGTCACGTGCATAACAACGAAATAGACAAAAATAATTTTTTCTTGCTAATACGGCAGACGATTGAACATTATCCAAAAAAAATTAACATACAGTAAAAGAAATGTTCCTCAAAATGTACTACATTAACTGCACTATATTCTTTAGTATGTTTTATCAGATTTAATTTGAATATTTTCTTCTACATTGTTTTGTCTATGAAAATATCCGTTACGATTTTTTCATAAATATATTTTTTCGTTTTTTTTCACATCAATTGCATACATTAATTATTGCATTTATTATATATATATTTTTGACATTGATTGCATACATTGACCGTTGAATTTAATTTGAATGTACTTCGTAACGAAATACGGGTTTTCAGCTAGTAACATCATAAATAATTTGCGTTCTCATGCAACCCGTCGAGGTTGTACAATAGCTGTATAATATTACACATAATTCTCTAAGTGTATGTATGTCACATAAATGAAATCTAAATATCGTTTATCTGATAATATATTTAATAATTACAAGATAAAAAGAACTTTTTGTATACCATGTTTTTAAATTTTCTGTTGAATCATATAAACTTGACAATTCTATGTATTAATAAATACTTCTTAAAAATTCTTTTGATGAATTATTCCATCAACTTTGAAGAAAATGAAGTTAATTGGAAGTTAACTTGCGTTTAACTTTTCGTTCCCGTCCCGGTCTATAGATGGCTGCACCAGTCTACAAAACAAAATTAACTGAAAATGAACTCAATGCTGTTTAAAGATGGCTAAAAGTATTAAAAAAATGCATTGTCATCGTGTTCTGAGCTATTCTAAAAGTTTCAAATGTCTAGCTAGTCGGGAAGTTAGTTAAAAATCGATTGCAAGATTTGTAAGGGACACACACAAACAAACAAGAAAGCAAGTTAATAAAAACATGGTAAAAAATAAAACTAGAAATTTATTTATATGTTCTACTTATCTTTTCTAAATAGAATTCATTGGGAAAAAATCGATATTTACAATGTTGTGATTATTTCTCCCTGTGATGCTAATGCGAAATTTCGTCGTACGATATATGAGCATGACATGGTACATAAAGATTATTCTTAGTGTTGGTAACATTGTTAAGGTTGCTGGTATACTAACCCTATTGGATTTGCTCACCTCAACGTTAACCTATGGAGAAAATGCGTCTCTACTTTTGACAGCTACATAACTGCTGATAATCCAATAAAAATGGTATTTTCAAATAACCTCAACTTTCATGCACTTTGCAATAGAATCCATTTTAGAAATTTCGTCCGCCAAAGGAATTTATGAACGTTTAAAACACACTATACCAGAGTTTTTCTCAAAATAATTTAAATTTAGAAATATTATTTGCATTAAAAAAAGAAGAAAAATGCTGCAAAGTGTATAATTTTTTTCTCAGTTACAGAGTACAGTTAAAAAAAAATCTTTCAATCCAAGTCTGCAATCCTTGGACGCATTTTTTTTCCGTACGTTAACACTGAGGTTAGTGAATCCAGTAGGGTTGGTACACAGCAGACTTAAGGGATCAAGGGACCTGCAATCTCGAATTTTCAAATTTTCAATTTTTAACTCTATATACAGAACTAGTTGAAAACCCGCGCTTCGCTACGGAGTACATTCAAATTAAATACAACGGTCAACATATGCAATTTATGCCAAAAAATAAATAAATATATATATATATATATTTATAATAAATGCGACGATCAATGTATACAATTGATGTAAAATATCTATCTATCTATATATATATATTTATAAAAAAATCGTAAGGGA
>CAJRAI020000371.1:0-12522 GCA_907164885.2 Dolomedes plantarius
TGGTATATATATATATATATATATATATATACCACTTATTTTACATACGTAATGACTACTTTGATATAAGTAAATGATAAGAAAATCAAAGAAAAAGGATAATTTATTTCAGAGTAAAAGGCAAAAGAACGGAGGAGTTAATACTCCTTTGGAGTTAATACTCCTGTAGGGTAGTAACAGTGCGGAGACAGTCTTGTTACACCCTTGCCGTATGATGCCGAGCATTGTCTTGTTGAAAAATGGCTCCTGGGAGCCGTTGCATGAGTGGCAACACATGTGGTTGCAGGATTTCATGAACATACCGCTGGGCTGTCATGGTACCACGGAACAATACTAGGGGTGACCGTGTATTGTAGGCAATGGTACCCCATACCATCACACCAGCTGTGGGAGCGATGTGTCTCTGTACAGCAAAGGCAGGATTGAAGCGTTCACCACGGGCTCTCCACACACGAACACGATTGTCATCACTGCCGAGATTGAATCTGGATTCGTCGCTAGACGACCTGGTTCCATTCCGCTGCAGTCCAGTTTCCTCGTGCGCGGCAAAACTCCAAACGGAAGCGTCGATGGGTGGGCGTCAAGGGCAGCACACGTAATGGGCGCCGCAATACCAACTGTCCTTCAGCCAGGCGCCTTTGTATGGTTCGAGAAGACACAGAGGCCCCTAGTGAAGGTGCTACCTGTGCCTGTGAATGGCGGCCGATGAAGCAGTTGGCTGTACGCGTGCATTTCTTACGATGTGGCAGTCTTCTCGACGACTGGTCTGTCGAGGGCGTCCTGAACCTGGTCTTCGTGTACATGACATCTCTCGGGTCCATTGATCCCAACACCTCCTCACCACACAATCACAGCGGCCTAATTGACGAACTACTCGCCTAGCTGACCACCCAGCTTCCATCATCCCGACGATTCTCCCCCTCTCAAACTGCGACAACTGCTTATATTGTCTTCGAGCACGGCGTAATGGCATGTCTGTCTCAGCTCTTCCTTTGTAAATGATTCAGCACACTCAAACAAGGTTTGGTTACCTGTTTTATACTCCACAGAGTACGATGTTCAACGCCCTCTACCGGCTATACGTAATACGCAATCACGCTGCATTTCTAATCATTTGCATATCTCCCCGACATGTACCTTCATTGCAAGTTTCGTTACGATCCCGCAATTATTTCTTGGTGCGCTAATTTTTTTGTCCATGAGTGTATATATATTAATTTTATATATACACTATCTGGCCATAAGTATCCGGACGCCCAGTGGTACGGACTCGGAGAGTCCTGAGGCATATATTAATATCATATTGGTCCTCCTTTTGTATCGATGACAGCCTGCACACGTCTGGGGATAATTTCCACCAGTTTTTCATAGGCGTCCATAGGAATTGACTTCCAGGCGTCCATCACAGCTGATGTGAGTGCTGGTAGAGAGGATGGTCGATTTGGTTGCCACTTTGTTTTTCTGCAGTTTCACTGCCTTGACGTTTCCACTTCACAATTACACCACTCACAGTGGATTTTGGCTTCTGTAGAATGTCCGAAATGTCACGAACTGATTTCCCACAAAGGTGGCATCCCACTATAATGCCACGATCAAAGTCACTAAGCTCCTCTGACTTACTCATTTTCTTACAATCGCATAAATATGACCTGACAAACCACTACCAACACTTTTATATCTTTCGGTTATGCATCAAATTACGTCACCTGCTTGTTCCATTTCTTTAGGAGGGTGTCCGGATACTTTTGGCCAGATAGTGTATATGCATACATACATACATATATATATATATATATATATATATATATATGGCATCTAAAAACATAATATTTAATTTAATTCTAGCCCTTCCTGCGTTAAGATGGGACGGAGTCTGCCCAAAGAAGGATGTAGGATGTCCAACAAGGTTGTAAACATTAAATTTCCAAATTTTCATTATTAGTGACATTTTGCATTTTTTCTTTTGTTTGTTACATAACGAACCACGAATATTCAGACAGAGGCATTTTTTGCCGCACTAACCTGGAAATGTTAGAGAGTCTCATTTGGAATGATCAGCATAAATAAAATTATACAGTGTATGCTCGATTATCCGTCTGCGGATTATCCGTGCAGAAAAAAATATCTGAAATCTTTATCCAAAGTAAAATATACTTAATTTTTTAAAATAATACATGCAAATTTCTGCTGGTATACATATCGCTCATTCATTTCAACAACGTCATATCTAAAAAAAAAAACGTGATTTTTCAGGAGAGTGATTTTAAAGATTAAAAGTAGAATAAAATGTATTAAAATAAATATTAATTCTGCTCTCTAGCGACTAAATTTTGAGTGGCGAGATATAATGATCTTGCAGGTATATACTTCTCTTTCAGGGCATTCTGAAAACAGGCATGATTAAAAATCACCGATTTTTGAGATATGACGTTGTTGAAAGGAGTGAGCGATATGTAAAAAATAAGATTTTTAAAATAACTTTTATATTCATTAGGAATATTTTTATCAGATAAAGGATGTGATAAATAGAGGTAAAGCAAGTAAAAAGTACTAAAATAACACTTCTCTAATTCTTCGGGATTATGAACAGTGATGTCATAAGATGTTAGGAAAATTTATAGCGATATTAAAAACATATCGCTGATTTAATAAAACAAAAAAATGGCGGATTACAAATATACATAAATTAAAGTGTTCTTGAAAGGTTAACATTGAACTGATTGAATCCAAAAAGGAAGCTACCTGCCAGTCTTGGGTAGAAAGATGAATGATTCCAAAGATCGATTGACCCTTTGTTGAAGGGTCAAGTGTCTGATTCATTTCTGTCACCGGAAACTGTATAAAAGTAGCTGCTTCTTTTTGGTATATCTATCTTTCTTCATCTATTTATATAAAACAGTTCCGTAACTAACTGACACACTGACTGACTAATTGACTGACTGACATACAACGCACAGACCAAACTGCTGAACCTAAAGGGCTGAAATTTTGCATGGCGATTCTTCATATAGTGTAGGGGTGCATTAAGAAAGATTTTTGAAAAATTCTTCTTAGATTTTTTAAAATTAAATTTTTAAGCTGTTTTTGTAACTTCTTTGAAGTTTGCATTTTAAATAATAATCTGAGGGTTATAAAATTTATATCACGAGAAAGATCCTAAAAATTTCTTTAAAATGAGATCGTTTTCGAATCTTTACCTCTATTTCCTGATTTTTGGTGAATTTTTAAAGATTAATTTTCAGAATTTAATTTAGTAAATGCCGATTACGGGAATTCTTTTTCTGGTACTTTAAATTAATTTATCGTCACGTGCATAACAACGTAATAGACACAAAACATATTTTTTTTCTTGCTAATGTGGCAGACGATTGGACATTATCCAAAAAAATATTAAAATACAGTAAAAGATATGTTCCTCAAATTATACTATATTAACTGTACTATATTCTTTGGTATGTCCTATTAGATTTAATTTGAATATTTTCTTCTACATTATTTCGTCTGCAAAAATATCCTTCACAAATTTTTTTTATAAATATATAATTTTTTTACATCAATTGTATACATTGATCGTCATATTTATTATATATATATATATATATATATATATATATATATATATATATATATATATATATATATATATATATATATATATATATATATATATATATACACACATATTTATTATATATATATACAGAGGCTGTTCACACATTTTTTAGACGATGTATATTGCATTCACAAAACTAAATTACATAAAATTCTTGTGTTTAAATGTTCTATTTGACATCCCTTATTCTGAACTATCTTTCGACACCGCAATTTCCAGGATAATAATGCCTTTTGAAGTGTCAGAAGAGGTATTCTATCCCATTCCTCCTGAACAGCTTTCCAGAGTCCTGTAAGGGTTTTGGGAAGACGTTTGGATAATGCAGATTTTAAAAGTCCGAAAGCACAAAAATCCATAGGTGATACATCGGGAGATTTAGTAGGTATATCAGTGAAGGGTATGGCCTTGATACCAGTTTTTTGTTCCATTTCTTTTAGGAAATTTACAGTGGATTTTGATGTGTGACTGCTAGCTTTGTCCAATTGCAATTGCAATTATTTCTTTTGCAGCAAACGCTTTTTTATTACCGCTTACCAAAATCGTCTAAAAAATGTGCGAACATCCTCTGTATATATATTGGCATTAATTGCATATATTGACCGTTGTATTTAATTTGAATGTACTCCGTAGCGAAGTGCGGGTGTTCAGCTAGTTTCAATCCTATACAAAGTATATTGCGAGCCTCGCAACTTTAACGGGTCGCGACCCATACGGTTGAAAAACCCTGCTCTAAACAGTAGAAGGAACAGTAAGTAATTGTGATTTTTACTATTGCAGCTTTCTGGGATCTCCTCCCTTGATAGTGGTGTCACTCGACGGATTTCGTCCGGATTACCTGCAGAGAGGTTTCAGCCCCACCATAAAAAACCTCGCCGAGTGCGGCACGCATGCTCGTTATATGTATTCCGTCTTTCCCACAAAAACCTTTCCAAACCATTTCAGCCAAGTCACGGTGAGTGAAATTGTTATTCGTATATTTAGCGCGATCCTTTTTCTTTTTCTCGTTTATAGGTAGGTATCTGATGCAGATTACGGATTATTTAGTTTACTAGGGGCTTCGCCCCTAGGCTCGCTACACTCGCTGCTCCGTTATGGCTAATAGCGAGATACATAGGGGTGATTCTCGAGCAATGTAACAGCTTCCATCCATTTACTGTTGTCACCTTTAATGAGAAGGGCGTTTCAACACTGTTGAATTATCTGCTTTAAAATTCAATTAAAAATCGAAAATTTAAGATACAGACTTGAAATAAGGTTTATATGAATAAGAAAGCTTTCATCTTCCAGATGATGTAAATATTTTCTTTGTAAGATAAAAACTCGAGGAACATCGATATTACATCCACATATGTGACGATATTTCTTGAAAATCTGTGTTTCATTTTACAATGAAAATATTAGTCTGTTTTAAAAATATTTTTAAACAAATGAGGTCTAGTTTGAAAGAGAAATGTTTGCAGTCTTATATTGTAAAAAGATCAAAATTCTACGATTATATTTTGGAGAGTTATCGTAATCTGAAGATGAAAAAGTCAATATTTCTTGAATAACTGTGTTTCATTTTACGATGAAAATATTAGTCTGTTTTAAAGTATTTTTAAACAAATGAGGTCTAGTTTGAAAGAGAAATGTCTATAGTCTTAGACTGTAAAAAGATCGACATTCTACGATCATTTTTTGACGAGTTATCGTAATCTGAAGAGGAAAAAGTCAATATTTTCCCACAAAACATAAAATTAATAAAAACTTAAAGTCCGACGAAGATGAGACATGTCTTACTTTGTTCCCCACATTTTTCTGCATCCATTGGTATCGGTCTCGACCCCATACCTCCAGCGGTTTCGGAGGAGATAGCGTGACAAGATTTTGACAGCGGCGGGAGTTACTTTTTTTTAGAATAGAGAGACTATATTTATACAAAAATTTAATTTCTTTTAAAGGAATAAAACATATTTTAAAGAAAAATGTCATCGTAAAATTAGCATATTTCTATTTAGAATAGGCAAAAGTTTTCTTAATGCGGGCTTGCGGTGGCCATGTGGTGCTGAGGGTGCTTGGATCGAATCCCGGCGTCTTGCCACTAAAATTTTTCCGTTTGTGTCATCCCTTCATAGGGGGTAATGCTGGTCCGCCTATAGGGTGCCCCCATAATAAAATGGCCAGCAAATTGCGGTGAATTATAGGCGAATGTCCATACGACAAATGCCTCGGCTTAAAAAAAATTTTTTTTCTCTTAAATTTTGTGAAATGAAACTGACGCGGATGAACTGTTCTCAGAACTTAAGGCTGCTATGTACTAAGACCATTGGATTCGCTCACCTCAATGTTAACCTATGGAGATAATTTGTCCACGTACTGCCGACTCGGATTCAAAGATTTTTTTTAAAAAATTGTACACCGTCATAGAGAAAGAAATTTTACATTTGTGTACATTTTTCGTTTTTTAAAAAAAATGCAATTAATATTTTAAAATTTAAATTATTCAGGGAAAAATCTGGTATAGTGTATTTTAAACGCTCATAAATTCCTTCGGTGGACGAAATTTATAAAATGAATCCTGTAGCGCTTTGAAGAAAAGTTCAGGCTATCTGACAATACTAATTTATTTGATTATCAACATTTATGTAACTGTAAATGTTGACAGAAATATATTTTAAATAAAAAATTTGGGGTCAGCGCTTAATCCCCCTATAGAGAGAGAGCCATTACAATCCCTCAAAATGTCAATCCTCAGGGGGGTGGAATTCTCGAACTGTCAACTGGACTCCTCCCACCACAAGAGTCTGCAAGAAGAGGAAAAGGGAAATGCGATTTTTTTTCTTAGTACATAGCAGCCTTAAGACATTTGTTAGGAAGCAAACCTTTTGATTCGAGTAGGTGTCTTCATCAAATTTTGCCAAATGAAGCGGACGCGAACTAACTAACCGGGTCTACAACATAAGACATTTGGTCAAAAGTAATCCTTTTATTCAAGTAGGGGTCTTCATCAAGTTTAGCGTACATCGCTCACTCCTTTCAACAACGTCGTATCTCAAAAAACAAGATTTTTCAGGAGAGTGATTTGAAAGTTGAAAAGTACATTGAAATATATTAAAAATAAATTTTAATTCTGCTCTCTAGCGGCTAAATATCGAGCGGTGAGATATGACGATCTTGCAGATATATGCTACTCTTTCAGGGCATTGTGAAAACAAGCATAACTAAAAATCGCCGATTTTTGAGATAAGACGTTTCACCTTTCACAGCTTGTTGAAAGGAGTGAGCGATATGTATGTATAATAATGTCATAATTAGGGTTTTTGACCCGGGTTTTTCAAAAATTTTACGAACCCGAAACAACCCGGGGAATTTTTAATGTAAATCCGGGGAATTAGTTATTTATCTAATATAGAAGAATATCAATTATATTCCTTAATTTGGAATCAACGAGTACTGGTGCTTGTACTAAACAAATGTCCCTGTCTGATGAGCTTAGTATGTTTCTGCAGGAGAATGATAATAAGGAAAATCATAAAGAATCAAAATCTGGTTCATACTCGCATATGGACCTTGGTTCATATTTGGACATATGGATCTACTTCGGTGGAAGCAGAAAGAGCATTTTCTTTAATGGGTCTTTTTGCTAATAAACTCAGAAGCCGACTCAATGATGATACGTTGAGTGCAATGATGGTTGTAAGGCAGTTTTATAAAAAATGAGATATTTGTACCACTTTTATTTATGTTATACATATATGTACAGTAACCACCGCTTATAGTGATCACTGGTTATAAGAATCAACCGTTTATAAGAATCAATATCGCGAAAACAAAAACAAATGAATTATTTCCATGTTAAAATTTTCGCTTTAAGAATCAATCCACCGGTTTTAAGAATCAGTTTACACTCTTCGCTTTCCCTTCATTTTTCCAAAAAAGCCACTTAAACCCTCAAAAGGTACGAAGTTCTTTCTTTTTTTTAAAGAAAGATTGATAAGATGGGATGGAATATAGTCGTAAAATTCACCCCTTTCTTTATTAGACATAACATAATAGTTTCCCCTTAAACGCTTTACCACAACACTGTCCTATTAGCTTGACCCGAGGGCAACTTTACCCGTCCGAGTAAATCTTCGTCTGAGACTATAAGTATTGAAAGAGGTATAAACAGCCTTCTGAAAACTTCATTACGTCAAACTACCGTAGAAAACTTTTTCTTGCTCCCTTCCTGTAGTTGAAATGTTAAAACTGTTAAGCAGGTATGTTGTAACTAGTAACAAATATTGTATTTTTTCTTCTCTTACTATAATCATGTGTATCTACTTATAGGTCTAAAAATTAAGTTTTATTTTTAAAACTATAAAAAATAATTTTAATAAAAGATAGTTAATGTAAATTAAAGAGTATTTTATGATAAATTATCTAATATATGTATATATAGGTGTGTGTGTTCCTGTCCAAAAACCTAAATTTCGGTTATAAGAATCAACCGCTTATAAGAATCAAAAACAGTAATAACAAACGTGATTCTTAAAAGCGGAAATCACTGTATATGTTTATTAACATTAAATTTATTTACTGTTATTTTTTATATTTAAAATTCTGAAATAAAGTAAATGCTTCTAATAAACTATTTATTATTTTAGTTCTTTGCTATTGACCCCCTGGAACCAACCATGTAAACCCGGGAAAACCCGGGTTTTAAATAAAAAAAACCCGTCAAACCCGAAACCCAGGTTTTAAAAAAATTGCTCAAAATCGAAAACCCTAGTCATAATGTCATATCAAAGTACGCGTGTGAGAACTGAGCTATGTGTCAAAAAAATGTTTTTTTCCATTGCATACTATAAATAACTTTTGGTGCTCCCTTCACATCTTATCTGATATCCTTTTTGATAAAAAATTTTTTATTGTTCGATGATAAAAAAAAGACATTTTTTGTTTTCTCATCAAATTCGAAAAGAACAGTGGGAAAAAAGATTATGTTTCATGTATGTGGACGGGAAAATGACACCTGCTGAAATGGATGTTCTACCTACATACGTCAAGTCCATGACAATTAATCTGTTCACGTGAAGAGTCATTTCTGCACGTGCTCAACATATTGTACCCCTAATCAGTTATTTATATGTGATACTCACGAATCTTTGGGTCGTGCAGCTTTGACATATGTTTGGAGATCTCCGATTAAGGCGACAATGGACCATGAAAAACTTTTTTTTATTTATTAACCAATTGCTATGAAATTTTATATACTTATACGGTGTTCTTTAGAGATGGAAATTCTAAATAAAAAAAATCAGAATGTAATTAATTAAGATATTAATTAAAATGAGTTTGTTAATTACTCTATTTAAAAGTGCTCCATGCGCATTAATTTTTGTCTCGATATCTAATTTTCTCTCTTAAGCTAGCTTTACATAGTTATAATAAAAGTTAGTAGCAATATTCGATTTACAGTCATATTTATAAAAACTAGAAAAGAAATCGATAAAAATAGGTCATTTTATGCAAAATTCTATCAAAAAAAATTTTTTTATTGTAAAAATTTTAAGTTGTTTTAAAATAGTATAATGAATTTATTAGTAAGTTTTATTCTAACATATATAAATAATCATTTTATGAAATTTTATGAAAATTCAAGAAAAATTATGACGCATGGAACATTTGGAACTTACCGAAACGACATGAAAACTTGTTTTGAGAAAATGGCATTTAAAGTTTTAATTTAACTAACATTTCCATTGTTTAAGTTTGAAAAAAATACTTATAACTCGGTTAATAATGATCGGATCAACATACTTTTTTTAAAATTTAAAGCTGATGAGTTGTAGAATCATTTTCTGAAAGAAAAAAATCGTTTTGGGGACATATTTTTATCAATCTGAAGGTCCATTGTCGCCTTAAAATTCGAATGCTTTCCAGTCTAAAGTCTTTCAGTTTGAAACTTAGAGTAATTCAATATATAACATGGAAGATTACAATTATGTTGAATGGGATAAAATGGATATGCACTAAAAAAGATGTCTGGATGTTTTTAAAGGACGGACACTTTCAACCATTAAAGAGTACTGGAATAAAAATAACTTTAAAATTTCCCAATTTATGGTAGTAACATTAATAGGGCAGTCTTAAGGCTGTTATTTCTATCATTTTCAGTATTTTCGGTTTTTATTGTTCGTTTTTACTTCGGTGGAAGCAGAACGAGCATTTTCTTTAATGGGTCTTTTTGCTAATAAACTCAGAAGCCGACTCAATGATGATACGTTGAGTGCAATGATGGTTGTAAGGCAGTTTTATAAAAAATGAGATATTTGTACCACTTTTATTTATGTTATACATATATGTATGTATATGTTTATTAACATTAAATTTATTTACTGTTATTTTTTATATTTAAAATTCTGAAATAAAGTAAATGCTTCTAATAAACTATTTATTATTTTAGTTCTTTGCTATTGACCCCCTGTAACCAACCATGTAAACCCGGGAAAACCCGGGTTTTAAATAAAAAAAACCCGTCAAACCCGAAACCCAGGTTTTAAAAAAATTGCTCAAAATCGAAAACCCTAGTCATAATGCCATATCAAAGTACGCGTGTGAGAACTGAGCTATGTGTCAAAAAAATGTTTTTTTCCATTGCATACTATAAATAACTTTTGGTGCTCCCTTCACATCTTATCTGATATCCTTTTTGATAAAAAAATTTTTATTGTTCGATGATAAAAAAAAGACATTTTTTGTTTTCTCATCAAATTCGAAAAGAACAGTGGGAAAAAAGATTATGTTTCATGTATGTGGACGGGAAAATGACACCTGCTGAAATGGATGTTCTACCTACATACGTCAAGTCCATGACAATTAATCTGTTCACGTGAAGAGTCATTTCTGCACGTGCTCAACATATTGTACCCCTAATCAGTTATTTATATGTGATACTCACGAGTCTTTGGGTCGTGCAGCTTTGACATATGTTTGGAGATCTCCGATTAAGGCGACAATGGACCATGAAAAACTTTTTTTTATTTATTAACCAATTGCTATGAAATTTTATATACTTATACAGTGTTCTTTAGAGATGGAAATTCTAAATAAAAAAAATCAGAATGTAATTAATTAAGATATTAAGTAAAATGAGTTTGTTAATTACTCTATTTAAAAGTGCTCCATGCGCATTAATTTTTGTCTCGATATCTAATTTTCTCTCTTAAGCTAGCTTTATATAGTTATAATAAAAGTTAGTAGCAATATTCGATTTACAGTCATATTTATAAAAACTAGAAAAGAAATCGATAAAAATAGGTCATTTTATGCAAAATTCTATCAAAATTTTTTTTTTTTATTGTAAAAAGTTTAAGTTGTTTTAAAATAGTATAGTGACTTTATTAGTAAGTTTTATTCTAACATATATAAATAATCATTTTATGAAATTTTATGAAAATTCAAGAAAAATTATGACGCATGGAACATTTGGAACTTACCGAAACGACATGAAAACTTGTTTTGAGAAAATGGCATTTAAAGTTTTAATTTAACTAACATTTCCATTGTTTAAGTTTGAAAAAATACTTATAACTCGGTTAATAATGATCGGATCAACATACTTTTTGTTAAATTTAAAGCTGATGAGTTGCAGAAATCATTTTCTGAAAGAATAAAAATCGTTTTGGGGACATATTTTTATCAATCTGAAGGTCCATTGTCGCCTTAAAATTCGAATGCTTTCCAGTCTAATGTCTTTCAGTTTGAAACTTAGAGTAATTCAATATATAATATGGAAGATTACAATTATGTTGAATGGGATAAAATGGAAAACATAGGATATGCACTAAAAAAGATATCTGGATGTTTTTAAAGGACGGACACTTTCAACCATTAAAGAGTACTAGAATAAAAATAACTTTAAAATTTCCAAATTTATGGCAGTAACATTAATAGGGCAGTCTTAAAGTTGTTATTTCTATCACCTTCAGTATTTGCGGTTTTTATTGTCTTCAAATTAAAAAGCTTGTTTTTGTCATTAAGGCTACATTAGTTGCTGTTACTAATGCCTCCTGGCCGGATAATCAGGGTAATTGAAATCTGATAAAACGATGCGGTTCCTGCTCAGCTCAATGCTTTTGGGCATCACCAGGCTCAGTGACCGACATTTTTCCCAACGCCATCACCCCCAGCATCTACATCGGGTGGGCACGTACCTTCCTCCAACATCTACAAACCTCAAGGATGGACTTTCCGGATTACAGATTTAACGTACCCATACCCGACTTAGACACGGGAGCGTTCAGTGGCGTTGGTTGGGAATCGAACCCTGCACTTTCCCCGAATCGAATTCCGAAGCGCCAACAACCAGGATGTCCCGGTCTCCTATCAGAGATTGCTAAGGATATTTTACTTTGGACTGAACTTCAAACTTTTCAATAGGATTTCTGTGTTCATAGAACAATCTCCTGTCGCATTAAAGTTTGATTCATAGGAGAAGGGGGTATAGCTTCGTTCTCCTTAACCCAATTCTCTCTAGACAAAATTTCATGTCATTGGAACACGTTTATACTCCTCATCATAAATGATATTAAATTTCTCTGACTACTCACAATATATTTCAGAAGAACAATCAAACTGGAAACTGACTCTGAGATAGACGTAATTGTGTTTAAAGGAGTTTTGAAGTTTTAGAATCTCCGAGTCGTATGTAGCTATAAAAAATAACCTTTTAGCTTAAAACTCTCCTAATTTTTTCTGTAGTTTGACTCAAGACAGTAAGTTTTCAATTATTACAATACTGTTCTTGAGCGTATAGCAACTGCTACAATTTCTAACCGATATACTGTAGATTTTTTTTATGTCTTATGTGCTGTGTCTTACTTTTAGTAGTCTATCTCTCTCACTCTGTATATATATATATATACATCGCTATACGGCCACTCTTT
>CAJRAI020000372.1:0-5000 GCA_907164885.2 Dolomedes plantarius
AGTTTTCAACTGCTCCGTCTATACGATCCCCCTATATAATTTTACTTTCTGTCTGTTTACGTCAGAATGGAATTTTTAATAAACGGTCATGTTTAGAAAGAATGTTTTCAAAATCCATCGTGTAGTATCTGCATGGAATATTTTACATCGTCCCGTCGTTTCAATTTCAGTAAAGTGTCTCCAGGATTTCACAGTTAGAGTAAAAGTTCTGCATATTTTTTTGCCAGCAAGAAAAGTTACCGTGCAAAAAATGAGTTTTTTGGCCTTTAAAGTATTTAAATATTTCTAAAAATAAATCTATTATATATAATGACAGTTTCAGAAGACTTTGCTTTACATGAAGATGAAATTAAAACTAGGCAATTAAAGGTGTTAACTCAGATATACCAACGGTTAAACATACTTCAAAGGTTTAAGTTTTTAAATTTTCTGAAGAGAGCTAGTATTTGAAGACATATACACACACATCTCTCTCTCTCTCTCTCTCTCTCTCTCTCTATATATATATATATATATATATATATATATATATATATAATGATAGCAAGAAGATGCTGGATGACGGGTAGACAGACACACAAAGGCTGCTAAGAGACGCTCAGATCTCGAAAGGTAGAGGCGCGCTGAACTTTTCCGATTGGTTAAAACGTGACACCTGACCTCATCACCCCACATAGACGAGGTCACGTCATACCTTCTAGAGCACTCCTCTTATGTAAACTTTCTGCCCGCACGTGGACTTCGGGGAAAATCTACGAGGTTATTTCGGGTCAAATTGAGGGGTAATGCTTTATTGCAATGGAACAAGGTGAATAAAGGAAACGTTATTTTTAGAACGTTATTCTTTCAATTTTCCCCCCTCCGGAAAAGACTTGCGTGAGGGGCCGGCTCCCTCAGCAACGCTCTCCATCAGGCGAGAACCGCGTAACAAAAGAGTAATTTTCACTAAAATTTTGGAAGAGCAATTTTGAATAAAATTTTGACTCAGGTGTTGAAAATTTAAATTTTGTGTTACTATCATCCTTGTGTGTCTGCTCAGGTCATGAAATATACAAAAATATCACTAAAGAAATAAAAAAAGAATATCAGTACACTTAACCCACTCGTTAGGGTGAGTATGGCAATATTTCAAATTCGCTACAAACACAAAAAAAATATAGGAACATTGAATGTTGATATTACTAACTAATAATGTGACAAATAACATAATATAAAATTTTCAACCTTCTCCGCATAGTCTGTTGTTATGCAAATGGTAAGGAAATGTTCATCATTACAACATAAAAACTACTATATAACATTTTCACAAAATAAAATGATATGAAGATTTAAATAGACTAAAACAGTTATCTTATGATGGCCAAGGTAACATATATATATATATATATACAGTGAAACCCCGATTTATCGTAACCCATATTTAACGATTTCCCGCATATAACGTCATTTTTGATTGGTCAAAATTAATTTCCTATACTTGTAATGTTAAAAAATCCCAGATTTAACGTTATCATTTTGAAACATTACCCGCATTTAATGTTTTTTCAACGGGAAAAGCGCAATGAAATTTTCCTAAAATAGTGAGAAATTGTGAAAAAATGTTGCATATCAATATGTGTAATACTTGAATTCTCCCCTCTCTTTGTCCTTTCTTACCAACTACAGGTGCAGTATTCGCCTGTCTGTGTGTAAAAATAAGGAAGACCACCACAAGACAAAGGGCAGATTCATAGAATCTCTCTGAGCAATACCTATTTATCTGATTCGATGTTATATCCTCTGTACTTTCTGTAGTAGAACGGGACTGTTAGCATTCGTTAGAAAATTTTCATTAGATTTAGACGGTAAAAATATGGCGTCAAAAATAAAGCAATTTTCTTTGCTGGAAATCACCAGGATAGCTAAAAATTACAATGGCAGCAAAGCTGATTTTGCTAATTTAATTGGAATTCCATTTTCAACTTTGCAAACAATTGCAGATTTAATGGAGCAAAATTTGGAAAATATGGACCAAAAAAGAAAACGAAAATGGTGTCTCTGTTTGGGGAGTTGGAAAATTTCCTTTTTCAATGGTTGAACGAAGTTCATGCAACAAACATTCATATAAATGGAGTCGATTTGAAAGAGAAAGCAATAGAAAATGCTTCTAAACTGGGAGTTCAAGGATTCAGATCTTCAAATGGTTGGATAGACCACTTTATAAAGCGGCACAATTTGTCCTACAAGTCTACTTGTGGCGAATTGTTTCTGGAGTCAGTTCTGAGACAATCTGGATGGAAAACACATTGCCGTCGTCTTTGATACAAGAATATTGTAGTAAAGTCATATTCCATGCTGACGAGACAGGATTATTTTACAATCTTCTTTCTGATATGACTTTTCCAGTAAAGGATGAAAATAGCCATGGGGGGAAACTACCCAAACTGCGATTGACTGTTTTGTTACGCCCGAATTCAGACGGGAGTGAAAAGCTAACACCAGATTTTCACTTTTTGTTTGAAAAAAAAAATCGAGGTGTTTAAAGAATGTTGGTGCATCGGGATTGTGTACAGTCACAAGATCTCCAACTTGAAGATCCCGAAAACATGAGCTCTTGGATTTTGGCCTCTGTTGCAGATGGCTTAGGTATTCACGAGACCAACGATTCCAAAAATGCAATTTCATTTGCTGTATCACTGTCCATCTCTCATTAAGAGGTAGAGTGATGTTCCCCGGAGCCTCCGGAATATCCAACAAAGATGACCCAATAAGAAAATGTCCGGGAGTCAAAGCAGTTAAGTCTGCTGGGTCTGAAGACATAGGAATAAGGGGTCTCGAATTCAGAAGAGCTTCAATTTGGCAAAGGTAGGTTGTCAACTCCTCAAAATTTAGGATTGCTGACTTGCAAGCCTTTACCAACAGTCCCTTTGTGGATTTGACAGCAGCTTCCCAGAGACCTCCAAAGTTTGGAGAATAGGGAGGAATGAAGTGCCAAGTGATCGATTGAGAGGCAGAAAAGTCTTGAATTCCTTCGGATTTTAGCAGCTTAAACAGCCCCTTCAAATCATTGGCAAGTCCAACAAATTTTTTTCTATTGTCTGAGAAAATATCAGATGGAAGTCCTCTTCGACCCATGAAGCGTCTTAAGCACGCAAGAAGTGCTTGAGCAGATAAATCGGAGACACAGTCAAGATGAATTGCTTTCGTACACATACAAATAATAACGCAAATATAAGATTTTAATTTTACCTTGCTTCGAGGGAGATTGGGCTTAGTGATGATAGGCCCACAAAAGTCAATACCAATTTTTTCAAATGGGCGAATTGGTTGAATTCTCTCTGCAGGTAAATTGGCCATAATTTGTTGACATGTGGTAGCCTTGAGTCTTTTGCACAGTAAACATCGGTTTAGAATGTGTCTCACCTTGGTGCGACCATTAGTGAGCCAGAATTTCTGGCGAATGAGTGCTAGCGTGAGTTGAGGACCTGCGTGAAAATGTTTTGAATGATAATTTTCTATAATCAAATTAGTTATAGGATGCTTGTTTGGCAGTAGAATAGGATGTTTTTGATATTCATTAATGCTTTTATGCCGTGAAAGTCGTCCTCCTACTCGCAATAAATTTGATTTATCTAGAAATATGTTCAAAGTTAATAGCTTATTTGATGAAGGTAAAGGTAACTTGTTCTGTAACAAATGAATCTCCTTAGAAAATTCACAACCTTGAAGAATCTTGATAATTTGAATTTCAGCAGAATCAATTTCAATAGCGCTTAAAGGCCCTGTACCTTTGTCAGAGGGTTTTCGACAGTTGTTTATAAATCTTCGACAAAAAGCAAATACTCTAACCAACTTCGAAAATGATGAAAAGTTTAGAAGAAAATCAGGTACAGTCTTTATTAGTGTAGCGTGATTTATAATGTCCAGAGTGTAACTGTCAGGCTGAGAACAAGTTTTTGAATCAAATGAATGAAAAGGAATTTTAGCATTTTCAGAAAGCCAAGGTGGTCCTGATCACCAAAGAGGATGTTTCAATAATTTATTTGGCATAATTCCTCTAGAAGCACAATCAGCGGGATTGATATTCCCTTGAATGTAATGCCATTGTCCCTCAGGGACAAGCGATTTAAGTTGGTTGACTCTGTTTAGTACAAATTGATTTCCCTTCTCGGGAGGCGCATTTATCCAACTAAGTACAATCTGTGAATCAGACCAGAAGAAAATTTCGTGAATGGTGATCGGTAGATTTGGTAGGACAGCGTGACACAATTGTGCTAACAACAATGCAGCACAAAGTTCAATCCTCGGTAAAGTCACAGGTTTTAGTGGATTTACCTTAGTTTTGGCAGCGGTAAAATTTACAGAAATTTCTCCGGTACAGGTGATAACCCGAAGGTATATGACTGCCGCATAAGCCTTGCCAGATCCATCGCAAAAACCATGAAGTTGAATACTTGAATCAGAGTTTTTTACAAAATTTAAGAATCGGGGAATTTCGATCTGCTTTAGAATATCAAGTTGTGAATTAATCTCTTGCCACGATTTTTGGATGAAGCTTGGAATAGGTGAGTCCCACGAAATGTTTTCCTTCCATAAATTTTGCATCATTATTTTCAAACAAATAGTAGTAGGACACAAAAAACCAAGAGGGTAAAAAAATTTTGCAATTACTGAAAGTAACTGTCTTTTGGTAGTTACAATTTCAGATTTAGAGATACGAATCTGAATTACGTCTTTAGACGAATTCCAAAACAAACCTAATACTTTAATGGAAGAATTTTTCTCAATAGTGGTCTCTTGAGTACTTGATTTTAGTTCATTGGGAAGGTTTGACAATACTTCAGGGAAATTAGATGTCCATTTACGGAGCGTGAATTGTCCATAGTTCATAACCTTATTCAGATCGGAAACTATCTGTTGAGCTTGATGAATTGAATCTGCACCGGACAATAAATCGTCAACATAAAAGTCATTTCTAATGATGCGAGATGCATCGGGGAATTCAAGTTCATAGTCTTTGG
>CAJRAI020000372.1:10000-12444 GCA_907164885.2 Dolomedes plantarius
TGGCCACCTCGGTCGCCTGATCTTACCTCATGCGACTTCTGGCTATGGGGTTACCTTAAGTCCAAGGTCTATCAAGGAGTGGTCCAGGACTTGGCTACGTTGAAGGATAATATAACACGGACTGTACGGGCGATTCCTGCAGACATCTTACTTTCTGCTGTTGTGCATACTGTGCACAGAATGCAATATGTGGTCCACAACAACGGCAGCCACATTGAACCTCATTTGAATGCAAAATAAAAGGTAATTTCCGTATTGATTTGCATTTGTGAACACTCTGTTTTGTATTACACAGCGCCAAATATTCCCCTAGCGGTGACTTTTGGAACAAATTTATTTTTTCGCGCAATCCTTCGTCCCCCGTCTTGTTTAATCTTCCTACAAAATGTGGCGTCATTCTCGAAAATAGATCGCGCTACAGAACACTGTGAGCACTGTCAGTTTAATTATGGCCACCCGGTATATATATATATATATATATATATATATATATATATATATACAGTGGAATCTCGATCGATCGTTTTCGGATCCATCGTTTTTCCGTATGTGTCGTTCATTTTATCCAGTCCCAATGATCATATTGCTTTGTTATGTTTCCGCATCTTTCGTTTTCCCGCATTTATCGTTCATTTCAATCGGTCCCTTGAAAAACGATCGTTCGAGAATCCACTGTATATATATATATATATGTATGTATGCATAAATATATACATATATATATATATACATATATATATGTATATATATATATATATAAATATATATATATATATGTATGTATAAATATATAAATATATATATACATATGCATACATTATATGCATACATTATTTGGACCAATTTTTGCTCTATATAATATTAAAGTTGCCGTCAAACCAGTCTTTAAAACGATTTCTCTTACGCAGTTTTTTGCAATTTTAAAGTCCATATAACTTTCCGTGATCTTCTATGCCAGATAAGATTGGAAATGAAATGGCGTTATCCGCCTTTTTTGTACCCAGTATTATATTTTTTTTGCTACATAAAAGGTTTTCCGAAAGCTCAAAAAATGTAGCTTACGCTATCGTTTTACAGTTTCCAAGAAGCTGGAAAAATGCTTGCAAGACCGAGTTTCCTTTGTTGATTGCGCTTCTATTTCTATCTTAATCATTCCGGTTTCTGAGAATTTTTCTGTCCGGAAATTTTGAGAATTATTTTGAACATTTCAGTGGAATATTGTTATATTCATGGCTTGTTTTCCCTCGTGTTTAAAATACTTTCCATGTTCAAAAATATGGTGTACATTTCAAAATTATAGTATAGTATTTTCAAGTAATTACAATATTTGTTAAGGGGATAATACCACCTCACTAACTACTTTAGTGAGAGATGGTCGGGCAAGTCCTACTAATATCCATATATTAAAAACATCTGGCAAATAGAGAAAAAAGAACAAAACTGTGAACGCAGAGGTTAAAAAACAGATTCAAATGCCTGTAAACCCATTTAAATAGACGCGATTTTAACATGGAGCATGTTTTTGCGGAGGTACTCCATGAATATCGTTATTAGACGGAAATTCGTCACGCAGTGAATGAAGGTTGGCAAAATGCATAGAGCACGTATACTGTCAGCTGGTGTTAGTTGCATACACAAATATCTCCAGCGTACCAAGTAGCCTGGTATGATACTAATATATGCTCTTCTAAAATAATGCTAATACAATGAAACCTCTCTGTGGCAGCCAAATAAATGTGGCCCTTTTGAGGGGGGCCGTGGAAAAGGGAATTTTCTATAACATTTGGTTTATGGTGTCTTTAGTAGTTTCTGAACAAAACTTGGCCGCTTAGGGATTGGCCGGCCAGAGAAGTGTCACTATATATATATATATATATATATATATATATATATATATATATATATATACAAACACACACACACACACACATATATATATATACATATATATATATATATATATATATATATATATATATATATATATATTTATATATACAAACACACACACACACACATATATATATATATATATATTTATATATACAAACACACACACACACACACACATATATATATATATACATATATATATATATATATGTGTGTGTGTGTGTGTGTGTAGAATCATATCTTTATTACTGACTTTGCATAGTTTCACTATGTGCAAATCGCTGAAAGTTAAAAAAAAGAGAAATAAATGCACTTCCTCTAAAACCTACTGTTTTGGGAATTCAAATTGATATTATTGTACAAGTTCCATTCCGAATGCTGTGTTAATTATCAATTACGGTTAGAAACTAACACAAAAGTTAGAATTCTTAACTGCCGCGGGAATACATGTTTGCTCGCAGTATTAGATACAACGCTATTGCTCTGAAATACAAATTATTTTAACAGAAGTTTATATGTGTATGAATTACGTTGGTTTAATGTATTGCACA
>CAJRAI020000373.1:0-12443 GCA_907164885.2 Dolomedes plantarius
TTTTTAAAAGCTTTTATTTTTTTCTTTCAAAATCGTAGATAAACTGTAACTTTACATCACAAAAAAGTCCAAACTATAATATTGTAAAAGAAAATAGAATTTAATTTGTTTGTTTTTATGAGGAAATTCACAATGCCACATGGAAGAGAATTATCTGAACTAGAAGTTCAAAAAATTTGGTTTTATAAGGGCTCTGGAAAATCGGAACGTGAAATAAGATACTTAAACGTTCTAAAACTGCTATTCATAACGTTTTAAGTAAAAGAGATTTTTATGGAAAATATAAAAGATCTGGCAGAAAGAGTAAATTATCAGCTCGCGATAATAGACGAATTTTCAAGCTTGCAACGAAACAGAACTTGTCTACTCGTAAAATAACACAGCAGACAAGTAAAACTATTTCACATATGATAGTCTGGCGCACTTTAAGATCAAATTCAAATGTTGCTCTTCGGAAATTAAAAAGAAAACCAAGACTGTTAAAGCATCATAAAGAAGGAAGGCTGAAGTGAGCAAAGGAAGTCATGACCTAGGATGCTGCTTGGAAAAATATTTTTTCCGACAAAAAATTTTTTTATTTGGATGGCCTGGACGGTAATATTTCCTACTGGCATGATTTACGAACAGAACCTCGGGTTTTCTTCAGTAGACAGATGGGTGGTGGCTCTGTGATGGTGTGGGGAGCTTTTGCATATGTTGGGAAATGTGATCTGCAGCGAGTTCTTGGAAAAATGGACTCCATTTGTTATCAACAACTGCTTTACCAACACCTTATACCTTTTGGCCCATTTTTAGGAGGATCAAACTGGAAATTTCAGCAAGACAATGTGCCATGCCATGTGTCTAAATCAACTAAAAACTGGTTTCAAAAAGAAAAAACTGAGGTCTTAAACTGGCCAAGCCTTAGTCCAGACCTGAATCCCACTGAAAACTTGTGGGGCCATTTGGCTCTTCAAGTGTATGCAAATAACCGCCAGTATGATTCTGTGTATGAATTGAAACTAGCTATTATGGATGAATGGGACAAAATTCCCAAATATTTGCTCGAAAACCTAATTAATTCAATGAAAAATCGAGTATTTGAAGTTATTCAGAAAAATGGTGGATCATCATCATATTAGTTTTATTAAAAAAATTTGTTTTAACTAGTGGTATTATAATTTTGTTACAGATATTTGATTGGAAAAATTTGAAATTGTTGATAAAATAATTAGTATATTTAAATATCTCTTAAAAATAATATACATATATTTTATATTTCATTTATTAACATCAACCTAATTTAATTTTAAAAAAATTATACTATCTATAGTAAAAATCACAAAATCCACAGTGCTCTTATAATTTTGTTACACACTATATATATATATATATATATATATATATATGTCAGAATTTTGACACATTTTGGTACATTTCTGTTTAACTGTTTACTGCTTTCCCAAGCGATACAGACTGGGTTTGGCACTCTGCCAAAATTATAACTCGCGATGCAGGACATCTGAAATTTTGCTTTCTGGAGGACCGTTATGGAGGAATGTAATCTGCATTAAAAAGGAAATGAAACGCATGTTGTTGCAGTAGAAGTACATTAAATGTGAAGGTACCTTATCAATGACATCCCTAATGGCACTTAATCTTATTATTCCGGGGGACTTCAGATTACTCTGCTCTTCTTCAGCTTGATTGTCTGATTCTAAAAACAGAAACAAAAATACAAAATAAGGAACCAAAAAAAGTAAATGTACATATGCATGCAATATATCACTGGCACAATCAGAATCTTGTCCCAGAAAAGAAAAAGGGTAAATTAATAGAAATTGTATGCTGTCTATCAATTTCTACACTCTGAGAGGCAGAATAATTCTAAAATGTTCCTCATAAGATTACACATCGGCTAATTTTAAAGGTATTAACAAACACAAAACTTTTCTTCATGAGAAGTTTTCCCGGTATAGGAGGCCATAATGTTAAACTTGGGACAAGCAGAATATTTATTGATTTTAAGTACAACAAACAGTGCACACACATGCACATTGGGAGTCTGATGATGCAAACAAAACAGAGAGCCATTGTTAAACTAAAGATTCTTAACTTTTATTTTTTAACCAAAAACAAAAATCAAGTGAAAGGCTATTTTAATTTGCTAATATATCAATTAAATTTACTTTGATCTTAGAAGCAAAACAAAAATAAAGAAAATAAACCCTTATAGGAACTGTGAATTTGAAATTATGTCTATGAGTTTAAGATGTGTAATGATTCTAAATGAATAAACAGATGGGATATAATGGTAATTTCTTTTTAAAGTATTATATTTTGAGTGTTATATCTAATTTATAAATGCAATGTTTGCATATAGATGCTACATGTTTTATCTTTGCATTCATATGAAAAAAAGAGAGAAGAAAAGTTTTTATGAATAAAGAAATGTCTATGAGAAAAGTCTTTCTTTATTAATTTAGTAATTCATAATTAATAATAAATCCCAAATCTAATTGCTGTATTATCTCCTATAAAGCTACATTAAAAAGAACAAAAAAATACAAATTTTTTTTAATAATGAAATATCTTTAACCAATATAAAATTGAAACTTTCTTGACATAAAACATTATTTGAGTTTGAAAATGATAGCCTCTTTAAAATATACTTTAGGAAAAAAAATTAACCATTTATTAAGGACTGGAATAGTACAAAATATTTTATGGATAGCATGAAAATAATAAATTTACTCTCATATACTGACAATAAGCTAAAATTATTACAATATCTATAATAAATATATTCTTTAAATTTGTATGCACTTATACATAAAACAACAGTAGCACTGAATTCTTGAGCTGAAGCAATAACATTTTTTTAATAACAAAAAATATAAGTTCAGTTTGTTAGAGTTTTAATTACTGCTTATGGGGAGCCTTCACTTTTATACAAGTAGAAAAGTCAAAATTTTTGCTGTTTTTTCAAACTTCCATAACTTTTTTTTGTAACTGTCCATTGTACATGAAATTGTCAGTATTACTTCTCTAAACTTTATAGATTTTGATCACTGAATTAATTTTATTGGAAGTAAATAAGAATTTTTTTTTATGAATATAAAGTTAGTGCATTTTCTGAAAATTTCAAATTTAAACTGATACACTGCATGCAGACTTACAACAACACTATTAAAGTTTCAATAATAATTTTTGCATTTTTATGATGTAAAAACATTAAGTATAACTTTACACCTATTTAAATTTTAAAACACCAGAGAATATTTACTCCAAGACAATCAGACTTTCAAAACTGAAAAAGCATGTTAAAATTACAAGTCAAATGCTATAAATTCTTAGTAAAACAATTTAAGAAAACATTGGGTGCATATTTTTGGTAGCATCCTTATACACTTACCCTGAAAATTTGAAAGCAATTTCTGCAGTAGTTTCTTTTATACAGTGTGTGTAAGCATAAAAATCACCATTACGAGAAATATACTTTTAAAGTTCTCACACTGGTAATGTTTACATCAGAACTATTTTCATATCATAATTTTGAATGTTCTAATTAGAATATTTTAATGCAGTTTGCTTTAAATCAGTGGTTCCCAACAGGTGGTCTGCGAGAGCATCGAGAGTGGTCCGGCACCACATATAAAAAAGTTGCCAAATTGTTATTTCAACATAAATTTGTAATTGAGACTTTTATATTATTATGTAGTATGCTAGGGTCTATATACAATAAACATTATAAAAAAAGTAATTTTTATGTATTAAAGAATTTGTAGTTAAGTCACACTGTACAATAGCAATAATAAATAATGTGTTCTAAAAAACTGTTCTAAAAAACTTAATCACCTATGAATCAATATGTTTCAATTTCAGGCTGAGATTTAGGCTATCTAATTCTAAAGATTGAAACCAAGGTTGAAACAAAATGCGAGTATGTCAATCCTGTATCCCTTTTGCCTGAGGAATATTCTATACCCCCATACCCCCTGGAAAGTTCCCTACTCCCTCAAGTTAGTTGGGGTATCCGCACATGGTTCATTTTCTGGCTTAGGGGTCCACAGACTTCTACGGGTTGGAAATCACTGCTTTAAGTGATTCAGAAATGTTCAAATATTCTAAAAATGAAAATAAATAAATAAAATAAAATATTTTTTGAAGATTTAAAAGTGATGACTCCCCTTAAATATTCCTCTACTCTGCTATATTTTACATAACACATAATAAGGTTTTATAGAACAAAATGAAGCCAGAAATTATGAATGATACATACGAGGAGATGCATAACACTCAGGATAGTCTTTCAAAAGTCTCTCTTTTACAATATCTGTTAATGGTCCAAATAATACAACCGGTCTGATAAATCCAGCTAAAAAGACAAAACAAAATTCAAGCAATATAATAAATTGAAAGTTATTGCATGCATAAAAAGGTATTTTAAATTATACAGAATTTATTATTCAATAAAATTCTAAGGTAAAAGCAAACAGCAATAACATAAAATGTTTACTGATTAATTACTTTCATTAATAAATAATTTATATGTAATACAAATCACTATTAAAAAGAAGGCATTCAATGTGCAAAATTATTAGATTTAAATAAATGATTTTATGGCAAGTTAAAAAACAATAAGACTGATCTGATAGAGAAAGGTCTTGAAGAATTTTCTGCTTTAATAGCAGTTATCATATTTAGTTTTTATAAAGAACTTTTAAGTTTTAATGCAAATTTTAAGTGAAAAGGCCCATAAATAAATAAAAATATCTCAAATAATAAACAATATAATAGTACTTTTAAACATAAGTTATGAATACAGTGAAATATAAAGTCGCGTTACAGTAAAATACAAAACAGATGATAAATAGTGCACTTTTTAAATTTTCAAAATCATAAGACAAATTTAAATAATGAAAAATATAGAAATAAAGTTCAATACATACGTTGCTTCAAAACCACCCTTTCATAAGGAGGAAATCTTGTAACAGCATCCGCTGAAAAGAAACAAAATTAGATTACTCTGTACTTGAACGATACATATGCAAAAAATAATTTGAGAATTCAAATCTGAATTTTAAAACTTTAATGCTGTGTATAAACTAACCTAGCACTACATCCTCCCAATGGTCTTTACACAGAGATTTTGATCTGCGAGCTCGTCTTCGGAAAAAGTTCCCGCGGCTTTCATTGTCACCCTCCTTTTTAGAGGAAGTCTGTTGTGCTTGAGCTAATTCTCTAGCCCTAGATAAAAGTTATTATTAATTAATATTTTTAATTATACTTTAATAGGTCAACTAATAATTTTACTTTAAAACCATTGGAAAAATATTTCTCATAAGAGTCTGCAACATAATAGTTTTGAAATAAAATTATATATAATAGTATATGATAACAGAATAAATATTTCACCACAATGAAGAAATATTTTTCATACACTAACTTTTAATATACATATATACAAGCTATATAAATATATGTATATATATTTCTGTGCTGTGGAAGTAAAAGGCATTAAATCACTATTATCAAATTTTGCCGGAGAGTTAAATAAAGTCCACTTAGTGATTTTTATCTCGATACAATGATGGGACATGATGCCATTTACAGCTGGTTAAACTGCTTTATTATATAAGCATATGAGTTAGTGCTTAACACCCCTGCAAAAAAGTCCATAAAACATGTAACAATAATTTCAAATGTCTACTTGTAAAAAATGCACTTAGTGCCTTTTACCTCCAACACACAGATTTATATATATTTTCTGTTTATTTCACTTTATTATATGTATGTGGTTAATTTAATTTCTCACAAGATTCCAGAATTCAAGCATTAAAAAGTCAAAAATGCCTATGAATGCTGAGCAAAGCAAATTAAATATCTGAACAGAACCTTTCAGAAAAAGTTAGTATAGTTCAGGTCATGAGAATATATACTCAAGGGAAATGTTAGCTTGGGTCACTCTTTTAGTGGCTTCTCATATGGTCCTCATATACTGTGATGAGGAAGTAAAAAATTTTAAAGAAACCCTATAAATTGAGGACACTGATAAGAGATTTCTCCATCTAACAAACTGTTCATTGATAATATTTCAACTATATCTATAACAAGAAAATATTACCTACACATCCCAATAAATAAAAAAAAATTCTACTATACAAAATTTATTTTTTAATATAAAATATTTAATAAAGTTTTATGACATATACATGCTATATTGATTTTATTTTTAAAATCACAAATCAATGCATGTATTTTCTGAAAACTTAATTACAGTAGCCAAAATAACACTTATGTATTACTGCATAAACATAAATATCATATTAAAATAACATAACATGTAACATAATCTTTAATTTAAATTACCAATTCATTTATATTGTAAGTAAGGTTCAATACATAAACTATATGTACTCTACCATACTTACAAACAAATGATGATGCATCATACTTATGACAAATGGGGATACAATCAAATATTCTTGATATCATGCACAAAATCTATGGATATCAAGTTAATAAAAATACACCTACCTTGCACTGTTAGGAATCACTCCTCTTTGTATTTCTTGTCCATTTCTGCCTAGACGATAAACAAGCCAAGAACCAGCATTCCCATTGTACAAAGTATCCACTACATGGAAGACCTCACCTTTACGAAAACTAATTTCTCCTTTACCGCTACTCTCATGGCTAAAATGAGTTCTGGAAGAAAATAAAGTTGAATATATAAATATTTTAATTTCAAAAATATTCAGAGATATTTTAATAAGAGGAGAAAAAGAATAAATACCTAATATAGAAGGAATCTCCCTTTTGGTTGTTAATAGTATCTTCATATTCTATAAAATAAAAATATATAAATGCAAGATTAAACAAGGTTTAGATTAACTAGCTTCATTAATGCTTCTCTTGACAAAACAATACTGTATCATGCTTTACTTTTTAGCAGAACATACTGTGTCTACAATTAAATATTTAAATGCAGTAAACTGTAAACCAAGTTTATTCTGCTACGATTCCCTTTAAAAAACTGCAACAAAGCAAAACCTTCCAACAAACAAATTATCTTGCATCAGGCCACATCCTATGTTCATTTACCAAAAGAAGGATAATCACAGCTAATAGAAAACTTCATGTTTTATTATTGATTTAAGATCTGTTTATCAGTCAAATACACATAAAAATTTATTACTGCTAAGTGAACATATTTTACTTGGGTTTTTCTACCAAATCAAAATTATTTATAGAAAGCATATGTAACATTTCAATAAATTTTAAGAACCTTTGATATACTTTGCTTCAGTAAGCATGCAGAATTTTAATACAAATAAATGGGCAACTACACAAATAAACCTATCCACTATGAATAAAATGATGGTAATTACAAAAGCTGAAACAAGGACACATTTTCTAATTTTGAATTCAAAGGAAATGCATGAAATTACTTTCGTTAAAGCTGAAATTATTAGAATACATACCATCCTTACGATGTTGAACAATCAGGTTTACTTGGTCCTGTATACCAACTAGCAATGCTACAGCTTCTTCTTTAGTAAAACTTCTCATATCTATATCATTAACCTAAAAGAGAGACAGAAATAGCTATATGTAATAAGGTTTAAAAACTGCACATCAATAAATAAAAGATGAAATGATTATGTACCTTTAATATTTTATCTCCAGACTGCAAGCCTTGCATAAATGCTGCAGTACCAGGCTGAACACCGGTAACAAATATGCCTACTTCATTACCTCCTGTTAGGCGAATACCAACACTTCCATCCTTTTGAAAGGATATAAATCTCGGATCAGGTCTGTTTTGACAGAAAAAAAAAGTTTCATTGATGTAAAGGAACAGATTTAAACAATATATCATTTACACAATGTTTTAACAAATAAAAATGTACAATTCATGAGTTGAAACTTCATAATGTATTTCAAGGCTGAATCAAATTTAGAGGATACACTTTAACAGTATTTTAAATATATTGCATCATTTAAAATTAAAAACTAAAGCATCACACGTTAACAGCAATGAAAATATCATAGAAAACTTAACATAACATGTGTAATATGGCATCTACATAAGTGTAAAATAATATAGTATATGGTTTATATCACCCTGTCAACAGATGTATAGGAAGGAAACTGGCGTCAATACAATGCAGGATGTGTGCTTGCATTTGAAGAAAGAAAAAAAAGATAAAACAAACTTTAATTTTATTTTTGAAAGTATAAAGTATGATCTCTTTGCTTTTGACTTTTGAATTGGTAAAATTTAAAATCTGTTAAAAATCAGAGACAAAATTTTAATAATTTTCATCTTTATCTCATTTTCTGAAAATTTGAGGATTTTTTTCCCTATCAAACAATTGACAAGTCAGGAATATTTAGATTTAAATCAGAATTTTAAAAATCTCTGCAAAGCTGCAATATAACTACAGGAAACCTTGCAAGAAATTTCCTGTCAATTCCTGTTTTATTAACGGAATATTGTGTATCCCTCCAGATTTTTAAAGCTGTTTTTAATTTCCCAGACAACTCCTTGTTTTCCAGAACAGTGGAAACACTTATAATATTTGATAACAATGCCAAAAAATTTTGATCTTGAGGATAAGTTGAATGCAAGATGTATTTATATTTATAATATGAAAAAAAGGTACACAAACAAACAAAAACAATTCTTACGGTGAGGAGGATCTCCTAAATGCATGATCAAAGTTGTCAAGTCTCCCATCTGCAAAATTAAAAAAATATATTAACAAACATATAGTTCTAGCATCTGACAAAATGAGCTTCACTTTTATGTTAATACTGTCAGAAATAAAGAAATTTGCTTAAATAATGTAAAAGAAATCTTCTATTTACAATACCTGAAATAGTTCTAAGCATTTAACAATCGACTTATAATAGATTCCTCATACATTTCTGAAACATATGAAGAAGATTCTAATGGGGCAAGAATTATTAATTAGTAACATGGAAGGCGAGAATCATTAATTAGTTTGTAACATGAAGCCATCCTTTCAGTTGTATTGTGAATTTCAAGATGTTATATTTAGTCCTGTTTGCATTTTTCACAAGTTTCTTGAAAATGCAGAAGGTAATGATTGTTAATTTTGTTGTAATGAAATTGTAGGAGCACAGAGAAACAGTTGACTTCAAAAGATCATAAATCCATAAAGTATCTTAGCTTTAAAAAAAACTGTTCATGGTATTAATACAACTTTCTGAACCCTAGTAAGGAGAAATAAATTAGATGTTATCATCACACACACATACACATATCCTAATATTCTTTTATTTTGAATTTTACTGTAATAAAACATACAAAGAAAGAAAGTTATCTTTTAATGATCGGGAGAATCTTAAAATATTGAATAGCTTATGAAGCATAGAGAAAAAAATGGCTAGAAATCTTCTAAGTATCACTTGATCTTTTAAAATTGCAAATTAGCAATTTTCTTGATTTCAGAGAGCAGTTACAACATTAACATTAATTGCATCATAAGGAGAATTCAGGGGAAACAATACTTAAAAACAAAAGTAAAGAAAGAAAGAAAAGAAGTACAGTATCATAATTCATTTTCCAGATATCTAATAACTACTAAAAAATCATATGTATATCTGGTTTAACTACTTATATCATGAATTTCATTTAGAATTCGTGCTATAAAATTTCTGAGTACAAATAAATACTAAAAGGAGCACATAAAAATGAAATTTACCTTGTGGTAATGGTGGTCTAGGAGGTACAAACATGTTATCCAGTCTGTTAGCATTAAGTGAGAGGCTGCCTAAATTAGGAGTTGTTTCTGAATGACTGACAGCATTATCTGTCAAGTTATGGTTCCAAGTACTTTGGGACCTGCCAAAATAATTTTTACTAGTTGTAAATAAATGAAATATTAAATGTAAAGAAGATAAAGAACAGTTTTATATGATCACTCTACTATTTAAAATATAATTAATTGATTCTGACAATAAAATAACACAGAAAATATTTATAAAACCATGAACAATATTAATCACAAAACTTCATCAGTTACTCCTTTTCCTAAGCAGGTGGGCGATTTTAAAAAAAAAATTAACGAACAAAAAGTTTTTATGAAACTATTCTACTAACAGCAAAAGAAATTCACTATACCATCAACATGACAACAAATTTCCAGAAATATTTTATTTATGGTTAAATAAAGTCATTACACCATCATCATAATTAAGAAGTTAAAGACTTTGCACTATTAATCTCAGAACAACATAGGAGACTTTAAATGATCTTGAAAATAATAACTTCAAGATGATCTTTTAAAAGGTTTGAAAATGTGCTTTTAACCACTGTATACATCATTTGACTGTGTGAAGACAGATGATAGATCCAGAATCAGTAAAAAATTTAATTACTTGAAGAGGATTCACTGAATTTTAATTATACAGTTGCATTTCTGCACAACTTTTGTAAAAAGAATGTACCAACAACTTAAATTTAAATCATAATTTAATCATAATTAAAATTCCTGTTTAGATTTCAAATTACTATAAGTATAAATGAAGACCTTGAAAGTCTGTAAATTAAAAATTATAGTTTCTTTCTCTCATGCTCTGCAGTAAACTAAATTAGTTAGTTTCTTAATTACAATAATTAATTTGAAAAAGATAAAACCATAGTATTGATGAGTAACCAGAGACCATATGATTTGCACTTTTACTTTGCGGTACATTCAATTTAGTGTATAAACCATAAACTATAGGACAGAATTTCCTTATTGTATAAACACTAATAAAATATACTTCACAATTAAATGATACAAAAAATTAGAATTTGAAACTATATGAGTATTTACATTGAATAGAGAGTCAAAATACTGAAAATAATGATTCAATGATTTTATACCTTGATAAATTGTTTTTATCACCAATTTTCTCTGATGGAGACTTGTAATCTAAAGTTGAAAAAGAGAGAATATATGAATTCTGATGAAAATAAATGAACAATAGCCCCAAAAAAATGAAGGGAAATTATAATATTTAAAAGATATAGTAGTAGGATACCACCTATCCTTTGCATAATTTAATAACTAGAACACATATAAGTGAAATGCTTATATTCAGGAAGAACACACTTTTTAAAAACTTCCAAAACATCTAAATGTAGAAAGAAAAGTAATAGTTTAAACTGTACATATAAATCTGAAAGTCAGCATATCATCTGAGAGTCAAAGTATCAATATTTTTTAAAAATCAATTGAATAATCAATTTAATAAGCAGGGCATCATTATTGATCATCTGATATGCTAAAAATTTTAAATTAAGAATGGTATGGTAAGCAGAGATTTTAAATTATACTTCATGATATCTGTCAATGTATATGAAAATATTTTGGCTCCAGTAACAGAAATAGTGTTAACATTTCTAATACTTTGTTTTTACTTGTTTGTTTAAAGGGATAAAACATATAATGCTGAAATAATCATGATACATAAAAAAGGACAAATTTACTAAGAAAAATTAAACAAATACAGATTTTATAATCTGGTGGATAAAATTATGCATATAATTACAGTTCAATTAAAATTATAAATTTAATTACATAGCTAAATAACATTAGTGTGACCAAAAAAAAGGGGCAAAAATATTTTTTATGAATACATATTGATTACTACAAAGTAAAATACAATTACTTAATTATTTTAAAAAGTTTATTTTCCTATAAAGTCCTAATTAAATTAGTTTGTGAGTTGCCAACTTTAAATCAAACAGTCTTTCATGTAAGCGATTGATACACTGATATAACCCTTTGATATTTTAAGCAAGGTAGAAATTTTTGATTACAGAGTTAAAAATTATATGTATATGATACAGAACTGAAAACAGGCAAGAACATTTTGTGGAAATCCGGTCAAATACATATGCATACACTAGGAAGGAAGAAAACTATGTATTTATTTTTATAGTTTTAACATAAAAGGAATAGAAAATCTTGCCTCTGGTTGGAGACTGAACATAAACATTTTGATTACTCCAGTGAGGTCGGGATGCAGATATATCAATAAAATTGGGAGAAGATGGTATATCTGATAAAGAAAAAAAAGTATTATTAGTTGTTTAAAATAAGAAAAAAGTAAATTTCAACATTTTAAATACTATATCAACTACTTTGGTACCATAATATCATTATGTGACTCAGTAAAACCAAACACTTAATAAACCTCAAAATTGGTCATTCTAAATTTTTAAATCAAATATGAACAAAGTTAAGTCACTAATTCAGACTTTTAAGCACAAAAATTCAAATCAGCAGACACTATAGAAATTTCTGTTCATTATACTAAACTGTTCATATAGAAATAGATATTTTAAATGAATGATATATAAAACTGATGCATATCAAAACAAAATATGACTATACACAATTACTTGAACAAACCGTGGCTTCAAAGAATAAAATTAATTT
>CAJRAI020000374.1:0-7500 GCA_907164885.2 Dolomedes plantarius
GGCGGAAATTTTAAAAAAGTATTTATTAATACATAGAATTGTCAAGTTTATATGATTCAACAGTCATATGATTCAAGTTTATATGATTCAAATTTAAAAATGTGGTATATAAAAAGTTCTTTTTATCTTATAATTATTTAAAATTTTTTGATGAATTATTTCATCAACTTGAAAGAAAATGAAGTTAATTGGAAGTTAACTTGCGTTTAACTTTTCGTTCCCATCTGGGCCGATAGATGGCTGCACCATTCTACAAAACAAAATTAACTGAAATTGAATTCAATTCTGCTTAAAGATGGCCAAAAGTATCAAAAGAATGCATTGTCATCGTGTTCTGAGCTATTCTAAAAGTTTCAAATGTCTAGCTAGTCGGGAAGTTAGTTAAAAATCGATTGCAAGATTTGTACTGGACAAACACAAACACACACAAACAAAGAAACAAGAAAGCGAGTTAATAAAAACATGGAAAAATCGACTGACCGATTCTTACCTGCATGACGTATTGAGAGTAGCATGTAGCAACTATAAACTTGATTTGTCCAAAGTAGTCAAAAGTTTGTCTCAACATAAAAGATCCTACTCATTTTTAAACAAACTTTTCAATACATTTAGGTTTTGAGTTTTATTTTTTACGTTTTTATATGAGTGTACGTTGCAGCTCGCGTAACGTAGCAAACATGTGCATGCGGCCCGAGAGAAAAAAGGTTGAGTATAGCTGATCTAACAGTATGCTACAAATTTACCTATGTATTAGTTAATTAATAAAGCAAATTAAACACCATTATACTGCTTGAGAATTAATCTGAAGTTACATTACCTTATTTGGCATATTCAGGTATAAACGCTCTGATAAATTCTCCTAAGTTAAATTCTTGACTCTGTTCAGAAAGTAATATTTGTTTTATAATAAAAGAATAACCAAAGATTTAAAAAATAAAGCTTTTTGATTTGGACAAAATATTATTTTTCTAAGAAATTACTGGACATTTAGGGACATGACGTATCATATTATCATATCATTCTTTTGTATTCCGTTGTGCTATTCTACGGCCCCAAGTCCGCAAAGTTCCATGCACATTTTTATTGAATAACTCGTTTTTATTTATGACTAGCGGCCCGTCCCGACTTTGTCCGGGTTGAACAAAATATTATACCAATAAATTTCCAGTTGATAGCCAATAAATTGTAAATCTTTTTTTACCTTAATAATAACCTAAATAATACCTTAAATTAATTTTATGTTAGCTAATAATTAAAATAAATTTTTTAAAAGAAAAAGGCACGTCGGAGAACGGCTAGGTTCGAACCGCTAGCGCCAGAACAGAAGCCCACCGCGATAGCACCACGATAAGGATCGTTGAAATCTTCGGAACAAAAAGCGGTAGAAGACAGTAGCGGAAACAATGGAGATTGTTAGGATTAATCCCCTAACTTTATTTCTACTGATTAGATATACGTAATATATAGCCTATGTCCATCTGGAATAATGTACCTTTCAAACAGTGAAAGAATTTTTCAAATAGGTACAGTGGTTCTGAAGATTACCCTCCACGTACAAAATCGCTCTCTCTTTATATATAAGTATATATAGCACCACGCTAAGGATCGTTGAAGACTTCGGCACAAAAAGCGGTAGAGGACAGTAGCGGTAACAATGGAGATTGTTAGGATTAAGCCCCTAACTTTATTTCTACTGATTAGATATACGTAATATATAGCCTATGTCCATCTGGAATACTGTACCTTTCAAACAGTGAAAGAATTTTTCAAATAGGTACAGTGGTTCTGAAGATTACCCTCCACGTACAAAATCGCTCTCTCTTTATATATAAGTATAGATAGCACCACGCTAAGGATCGTTGAAGACTTCGGCACAAAAAGCGGTAGAGGACAGTAGCGGTAACAATGGAGATTGTTAGGATTAAGCCCCTAACTTTATTTCTACTGATTAGATATACGTAATATATAGTCTATGTCCATCTGGAATACTGTACCTTTCAAACAGCGAAAGAATTTTTCAAATAGGTACAGTGGTTCTGAAGATTACCCTCCACGTACAAAATCGCTCTCTCTTTATATATAAGTATAGATGAAGGAACTGATACGACTTTAGAGGCAATCAAATTCATTTAGTCATTAAGTTCACAAATCAGAACGTATTCCTGATGACGGAATGTTGAAAATTTACCCATCTTGGATCATGCATAAAGCAAGTTAAACACAATTAGGCTCTTTGGAAAATAATTTGACGCTACATCCGGAATACTCAACTTAACCAACTCAACCCATCTTAACGCTCTTAAAAATTTTCTGACTTAAAGTATTCGATGGTCATTCAGGAAGCACTACACATTTTTGAATAAAAGAATAACCCAACATTCTTCTTTTGAAAATGAAAAACAATGACTTTTATATCAAAATATGTGAACATATTTTTGCATGTAGTCTTACTGGAAATGTAAGAGCGTATAATTCTATATATGATATCTGTATTCTCCATTTCGTATTCCACTGTCACACTCCTTCTCTATCAGTCCTTTTGGAAGCGTATTGACTGATTTTTTGGGAATTTTTCGTAAGGTTATAGAGTATCTATGCTCACTTCTACCCAGACTTGGGTGTATATAATTTGAAGTAGCACTCTATTTGAATTATATACAAACACAGTTTATACATGAAATAATGTTTATTGAATTCGCTGCACATATAATTGGCTTTTACAGCAATAAGCATGCGTACTACTTGTACGGAATGTAAATACAGCTTTTAAGGACAATATATTTTTATACTCACGAACAGTAAGTCAAACCAGCAGTACTGCCACGTAAACTTCTGGCCCGTAAAGCACTAGCGCAGGATAACACCTTTTCAACCTTAACAACAACTCCCTTTTCATTAATGACGCTGCGTGGTATTTATACTAAGCGCGTATGCCAAAATTAGCATATCTGAAGCAGCTTCTTTAATTCACTCAAAAGTTCGATTCTTGTGAATCGAATCTTGTGTATACCTTACACTGGCCTCCCTCGAAAAAAAAATTAGGTAACTGAGGTCTGAACGGCTTCAGTTAACTAATTGAAAACGCGTGCTGGTCTGACTTTTTACATAATGGGTGGCAAAGCCAAAAAACCTTCCACACGTTGTGTGGGGGAAAAACGCCACTACCATTTTACAAAACTAACCCCGAAGGGTCCAGGTGACACCATTACACAGTGGATTTGCAGAGTTGCGGATACTGGGCTGGCCAACTGCGCCCTAAAATATCTATTTTAATTAAAAGTGACAACACAATTGCACAGCATGACATTTCTTGACTGTATCTGCTCTCCCCCAATTTATAATGTACATGTGTTATGATTTGCGAAGTTAGTATGTTAGTTGTTTGTTATCTGTAGTTAGTATGTATTTTTTTTCACTACATGTCCCCTTCAAAAATTTATGAAACAACAGTATACCGTTTTTTTTCAGTGCCTCACCACTTCCCCTCAAAATGTTTACACAGTATATACACTGGGGAACTTCAAACCAATTTGGTTCGATTTTATTAAAGGGTGGGAGTTAGAATAAGAAAGTTGATACAAGACTTGTTCCTCATGAATGCAGCAACTTCACTGCACCAGTTTGTCCAATCCGCTGAACCTCTCTTGATGGTCGCAGTCCTAGTAAAGGGGTTCGTTGACCGTGTGGGCATTCTTCGTGCAGCAGGTCGTTGGTCCTGAGGCGCTGGTCCGGCTTGACGATGGACAGGAGGTCTCTTGGGAGGAGGCCAACCTTGCTGGGCGGCTGATATCTTGCGTTCCCTGTACTTATGCAAAGGAGCTTTAAAATTGTCATTCTTCCTTTTCATAACCTTGTGTACCTTATGTGTGCCACGTTCATCCTTAGATGGAGGTTTTGTAGTGCACACTTTACTTTTCTCCGTACCTTTTAGAGTATAGACATTAGATTTTAATGCAGATTCTATTTTTTCAACAACCTGACTCTGCTTTTCGTATTTGTGCTTATACGACTTCTTGTTTACCGCCTTAATTACTTCAGTATTAGCAGTTTTAATGCTGGAACCTGAAGGCGCTTTTTCACGTTTTTTATCCCCCTTAACTTTAGTTTTATCCTCTTTTGACGAAAAAGTTTCTTTGAAACTTGCGACATCAGAATCGTTATCATTTAAATTCTTTAACACTGCTTCAGTTTTAGGAAGATTAAGCTTTTCGTACTCGTGCGTTTTATTGCAAACTTTCTCTATAACTTCCGAAGCATCAGCTAAACTACCTACAGTATAACTCTGTGTCAACTTTTCATCCTGATTCTCAGTCTGGTTTTCATGTACTTTATTTAAAACCATATTATCAACCTGGCCTACAGCATCCTCATTCGGATGGAAACTTGAAATAATATCATCATTACCTAGCGAGTTCCTACTATCGTTTAAAGAATTTTTATTGTCGTCAACTAATAAGTATTCACTAACTTCCGTAACGCATACTTCGTCATCTACTAAATTTCCTTCATTAACAGATGTGTGAATATCATCTAAAATATCAGGTATAGCATCAATAATATCAGGTATAGCATTAATAATATCAGGTATAGCATTAATAGAAGTGTCCGATGATTTATTTTCTAAACCACTAGCATTAGTATCGGCCCTATTTTCAGAAATTTGTACTGGAATTACCGCATTATTCCAGCTAGACTCACTTTCTTTATAAGCCACAAAAATACCCTGACTTTCACTATTCTCAAAATAATGATTACTGCTCGGACAAAATAATACATTTGACCAAACAGTTTCAACAGGTTGAACCATATCATGTGAATCAACTTGCCAGTGCAAGTAAGGTGCTTCCATATTATTTTCTTTAAGTGCACTAATTTCATTATAACGCCGTGCACTTCTATTATTTTGCCTGCGGTACTGCTTACGCTGCTGGTTTGAAACTCGCGAAAAATTTTGGCGCGGCTGTATAAAACTTCTCGTACCTGAATGACGGTGAGGGGTAGCGAAGAAATGTCTATTGTCATACTTAGCTAAAGCTTGAAGGAGGGTAACCTTGCTTGTAATTGTTTGATTATCTAAAAAATCTTGAACACTTGGCTTCAAACGTTGGATAACTATTTTTAAGATTACCGCTTCCGTTAACTCTTCTAAATATTCCTCACACTTGGAAATCTTTTCCGTAGCAAAATCTAATGCAGACTGACCTTCACGTTGCCTTAGCGAATAAATTTCCGCTTCAATTTCACTTTGATTAAAGGTCTTTGGAAAAACGCTAAGAAACTGTTGCTTGAATGACGAATAGTCAAAAATCAGATTACTGCTTTGCATACACGTGTACCACTGATATGCACTACCTCTTAAAGCGGCTAGAGCAATTTTAAGTTTATCCCCCTCTGGGGTGCATTGTTGCTGAAAGTAATGCTCAATTTTCTTTAGGAATTGGCTTGAGGGGCCGCCATTGAAGGTGGCTTCGAATGGCGCAATTTGCTGAACCATAATTACCCGAGGAAAATTTCCAGCAGGATTTTGTTCTACAACACTCATTTTTTAAATAGTATATAAGTACTTGCAACAATTTTATCAATATACGTACACAGTACACAGTTTTTAATTTCAATTATGTTCTTCGTTACAAATTTAACGCTAACTACCAGGGTATATATATTTTTCGGGCGCCAGTATAGAGTATCTATGCTCACTTCTACCCAGACTTGGGTGTATATAATTTGAAGTAGCACTCTATTTGAATTATATACAAACACAGTTTATACATGAAATAATGTTTATTGAATTCGCTGCACATATAATTGGCTTTTACAGCAATAAGCATGCGTACTACTTGTACTGAATGTAAATACAGCTTTTAAGGACAATATATTTTTATACTCACGAACAGTAAGTCAAACCAGCAGTACTGCCACGTAAACTTCTGGCCCGTAAAGCACTAGCGCAGGATAACACCTTTTCAACCTTAACAACAACTCCCTTTTCATTAATGACGCTGCGTGGTATTTATACTAAGCGCGTATGCCAAAATTAGCATATCTGAAGCAGCTTCTTTAATTCACTCAAAAGTTCGATTCTTGTGAATCGAATCTTGTGTATACCTTACAAGGTTGCTGTGTACTAAAAATTCCAAAAAATCAGTACCTATTGGATTCGCTCGCTTCAGTGTTGACCTATGGAGAAAATGTGTCCAAGAATTGCCAACTCGGATTGAAAAAATTAAAAAAAAAAATACTCCGTAATAAAGGAAGAACTTTTACATCTTGGGGCATTTTTCGTTTTTTTAAAAAATGCGAATGATATTTTAAAATTTAAATTATTCGTGGGGGTGAGAAAATTGGGTCTAGTGTGTTTTAAACGCTCCTAAATTCCTTTAGTGGACGAAATTTATAAAATTAATCCTCCTGCAAGGTTCAGAAAAGTTCAGGCTATCTGAAGATACCATTTTTATTGGATTAGCAACATTTATATAGCTGTAAATAGTAGGAACATTTTCTCCAGAGGTTAACATTGAAGTGAGCGAAGCCTTAACCCTTAAAGCGTGTTCCACCAAAAAAGGTGCCCTCTTAGTTAAAAAGCAGAAGTCCCTGTTGGCCAGGCTCGAGCTATATGTTGGAGGAAATTAACCCACTGAATTGAAACTTTCATTGAATATTTTCGTTATATTAGCTTTATACGTTGTCTTGGCGGAAGACCATAAGGCTGGAAAATAGACCTCTCCTGTGATTCTGGGCGATTTCTTGCAATCGCTTCAATGCTTCACTAAATGCGCTGGAATTGGAAATTTTTAGGGACATGAACTCAATAGCGAGTGTACTTCTTAGGTTATAGAAATAGTTGCTACGATTTTCTATGTTTAGGCGATCGGCTTGAACATTTTTTTTCTTCAAATGGTGAGAGAAAGTGGCTCCATAACGAGTTTCTGTATTTTGTTCCTTTTCTTGTCCTGTGATTTTCATTTATAACACATACTGGAACAGAAAAATTTGCCTCTTGCGTGACGAAGCTCAGCTGAAGTTTGACAAACCATTGACGATTTATCCTGGATAACTTCGAACCAGACAAATTCCTTCACCAACTCGAGTGCTATGGACGAACAGGTACAATTTTCCTTGCGATCTTCGTAGATATGATGTTTGAAACTTTTGCATTTGTTTTCATTTTGTAAACAGATTTATTTTTATTTATTATATTCACAGAGAAGAAATTACATGATTTTATTTTCAAGCGACTAATATTGGTTCGTCTCATGAAATAAGTCTGCAGCGGAATAAGGTTGTCATTTGACATAAAAATTCGTGTATACTGGTCTTAGAATTTACGGTAACTCAAAGAGGTTGCCATGAAAATAACGTAAAACTCCTGGTTAAGTCTGCTATGTACTAATCCTATTGGATTCACTCACTTCAATGTTAACCTATGGAGAAAATGTGTCCAAGAAATGCTGAATTGGATTGAAAGATTTTTTTTAATTGTATTCCGTAATAAAGAAATAA
>CAJRAI020000375.1:0-7500 GCA_907164885.2 Dolomedes plantarius
ACATTATCCAAAAATTAAAATACAGTAAAAGAAATGTTCTACAAACTGTACTATATTAACTGTACTATATTCTTTAGTATTCTTTATATTAGATTTAATTTGAATATTTTCTTCTACATTATTTTGTCTATAAAATTATCCTTTACGATTTATATATATATATATATATATATATATATATATATATATATATATATATATATATATATTTATTTTTACATCAATTGTATACATTGATCGTCGTATTTATCATATATATATATATATACACTCAAGAGCCAAAACATTATGACCACCCCTACATTTTTGCAATGAATTCGCCTGGATGACGTGGAAGGCACGTGATCAGGTGGAAGTGGTATTTAACTGCTGCTGGAGAGTCTGAAGAATCATTCTTTCACTTACTTCTGTGTGTGATGGGAAAGGCTGCGAATCTAAGCGACTTTGATAGAGGGCAGATTGTAATAGCTCGAAGACTCGGAACAAGTATTTCCGAAACTGCACGACTCGTGGGTTGTTCGCGACCTACAGTTGTTAGTACTTATGCAAAGTGGATGAATGACGGTGAAACCAGCAGTAGACGACATGGTGTTGGACGTCCACACGCTATCAAAGAAAAAGGTCGTCGGAGACTGTCTCGCATGGTGAAGCAAAACCGGAGCCAGACAGTGGCTCAGCTGACAGCCCAATACAATGCAGGGCCAAGTAGAATAGTATCGCAGCACACTGTTCAGCGGACACTGTTGGATATGGGGCTACGCAGCAAACGTCCCACTCGTGTGCCTTTGCTGACCAAGCGTCATCGCCAACTGCGCCTGCGCTGGGCCCGGGGACATCGCGACTGGTCCAAGGATCCGTGGGAGAGAGTTGCCTGGGCAGATGAATCACGGTTTGTCATTCATCACGCCGATGGCCGTGTCAGGATACGCCGTCTTCCAGGCGAACTGTTGCTCCCTCAATGTACAGTATGTCATACACAGGCCGGTGGTAGCGGTATTATGCTTTGGGGGATGATCACTTGGGCGTCTATGGGACCCGTGGTTGTGGTAGAGCAGACCATGAATGCTACAGGGTATCTGAACATCATTGCGGACCAGTTGCACCCTTACATGGCCTCTGTTTTTCCAGCTGGAAATGGAATGTTCCAACAGGACAACGCCCCGTGTCACAAGGCTAAAATTGTGTTGGAGTGGTTCCAGGAACATGATGCTGAATTCCAGTTAATGTCCTGGCCGCCTAACTCACCGGATCTAAATCCGATAGAACACATTTGGGATGTCATGGGACGGCAGCTCAGAGTTCAAAGACCACCAATTCGCAATATCTCGGATTTGCATGACCGTTGCTTAAACATCTGGTACAATCTGTCTCCGGCCATCTACCAAGGACTTGTGGCATCCATGCCAAGGCGGGTTGAAGCTGTGTTGCGCTCGAAAGGTGGGCCAACTCGTTATTGACAGGTGGTCATAATGTTTTGGCTCTTGAGTGTATATATTTGGCATGAATTGCATACATTGACCGTTGTATTTAATTTGAATGTACTCCGTAGAGAAGTACGGGTTTTCAGGTAGTCTATAGATAAATATTCAGTAAAATGCTGAATTGTTATGCTGAGGTATTAAGATACCTTAGAAATGGTTGTCTTTCGCGTTTGAGAATGGATTACCAGAACACGAAATAAACGGCTGTTACTGCGAAGAGAATCGAAGGATAAAAACAGTAGATTATGATAAAGAACGGTATTACATTAAGGGAATACATGATTGGGTGTTGTGAGACATACTGGGAAAGCAGCAATGCCAATGAACGTTTGTATTAAAACCATAGATGCTGATTGACTGCTAGAGTGAGAGATTAGTAAAGTCTTTTCGTATGTAACGACAAGAAATACTTTAATTTACTGAAACATACTATAAAAAAAAGGAACAAAAATTAGACGATAAAGGGCGGTATCAAGAGTACTTGAGGTTTTATTATGTCTAAAATTTTATTAAAAAATTGAAATATAAACTTTTTAAAATTTCATTTCAGAATCATAATTATTTTTTAATATGACAATACTAATTTGCATTGTCTAGGAGTTCTGGATATATTATTGAACATATTAATTTTATTTTTCTTTAATTGCGAAAAGCTAATGAACATAATAATTTACATTTTTAGGAGTATCGAGTTTTAATGAACGAAATATTTCGCATTTTTTTACGAATTCAGGAAAATTTAACAAATTACAATTTTGCATTTTTTGTAATTACTGAAAACTAACATTGATTTACATTTTTTTTGAATCCCGAAAAAATTTATGAACTATAGTTCTATATTTTTTACAAATACCAATAACTCATGAACATAATATTTTACATTTTCTTTGTTCCAGATATTTAAATGCACTATTATTTTGCAATTTTCCTGTATGCCGAAAAGCAGTAAAAGTACTAATTTACATTAAGGACCGGAAATTGTACTATTGCTCATAAATTTCATGAACCATTATTCCATATTCTTACAAATACCAAAAAATTATGAACATATTTTAAATTTTTTTTGTTCTAGAAATTTAAATGAGCTATTATTTTGCATTTTATATGTATGCTGGAAACTCATAAGCGTAATAATTTACAGTGAGCCATGGAAATTGTAATGAACTATTACTTTACGTATTTAATGAATACCGACATTTAATGAAGACAATAATATTCACTCTTGAGTCCCGGATATTTTAATGCACTAATATTTTGAATTTTTTTATAATACTAAAAAATAAATTTATTTACATTTTCTGAGTCCCCATAAATTTGATGAACCATTATTATATATTCTTCCAAATACCAAAAACTAATGAATATAATATTTTACATTTTCTGTGTTATAGAAATTTATATGAGCTATTATTTTACATTTTATATGTATTCTGAAAACCCATAAGCATAATAATTTACACTGAGCCCCGGAAATTGTAATGAACTATTACTTTAAAGATTTAATAAATACAGACAATTTATGGAGACAACAATGCATCTTCTTATAAAGGTAAAAAATTTGTATGAACGTGTATTCTTATAGTATCTATCTATCTATATTATATATATATATATATATATATATATATATATATATATATATATATATATATATACACACACAGTGCCAGAACTAGCCATTCCTGTACCCTGGGCAAGAATATACATTTGGACCCCTTAATAAAGGTTTGGGAAAATAATGAAACAAATATAGCATTTTGGGCCCCCCCCCTTCCAAGTGGGCCCTGGGCGGGTGCCCCTGTTGCCCTTGCCTAGTACGGCAATATATATATATATATATATATATATATATATATATATATATATATATATATGTATATATATATGTGTGTGTGTGTGTGTGTGTGTGTGTGTGGTTGTGTGTGTGTGTGTGTACATACAGTTTGCATGTGTGTATGCAGGTAACACCTGAACTTAAAAGGTAACTTTACCACCTTATCATTTTTTCTTTTTTGTGTCTCTAAAATATAGAAATTTTTTATTTCAGTGCACGGATATTATCTTTATTTCATAAAATTTAGCAAAATATTCCGTCACGAAAATTTGTGGGAAACTTAAAAATTTATTATTAATTATTTACATTATTTCTAAATACATACATCTGAGTAACACAATTATGTGCTTTCTATAAGTCCCAGAAATTTTGATAGACTATTATTTTGAGAGCCCTGATATTTTGATATTTGTATTTTTTTCTATGCATGAAAAAAATTATCGCATGCCTTGAAAATATTTTACAATTCTCACAAAATTACTGTTTACATTGTAAATTTTTCAATTGCTGTAACAGCTTTTCAATTGCTGATAGCAACTTTAAAAAAAATTTTTTTTCAGTCATACACTATAGATGCGAAGAAGCTATAAAAAAAATCTTCTAGACCAAGTCCGCGATAAAGATACGTAAAGACACTGTATTAAGTACTGTGATGACTGAGTATTAAAGGATCATGGGAGACACGCGTGTCGTGAGAGAGCGGGACAGACAGGGGTGAAACAGGAGGAAGCGATTTTTGTCTTCGTCAGAACTAGGGGGAGCAGGAGGTGATAAATGCGATTTCTGACAGGTCTTTAGTCTCGGAAATGCAAACACGTCTCTCGTATAACGATTTCCTCTTCAAGAGATACGGCGATAAAACACTTCAGTGCTTTGACGTAATGGCTTCGCACGCTGCAGGTCGGAAGCGAACTCGGGAGGTCGTTTTGCTCAGGAATTGTTTGAAACTAAATGCAGAAAAATGTTGTCAATATTTAAAAGGGAGATTGGGGGAAGATGTTTGTGTTTCTGGAGGGTGGTACATTCTTGGGAAGGCGGCAAAGAAAATGTTGCCTTCACCAAGAATGCCTCTAAAATTACGAATTGCACTGCTTATAGCGCATACAGATTGGTACAGAGTTCTCTGCATCTGCCAGTGATTTATGTCTCTTTGTACTCTCTACTATGCGTGGATCGCCTCCTCTGGCGGTCCATCAAAGAAAGAGTGGGGGGTCAGCGGGTCAAATGGTGTCGAATGGGGTCGGGGGAGGCACCACATCAAAGAAATCTTGCGGGCGGGAATGGGGGTGGTTCTAAATACCGTGTCTAATGTTACCAGGTCAGCGGGTCAAATGGTGTCGAGTGGGGTCGGGGGAGGCACCACATCAAAGAAATCTTGCGGGTGGGAATGGGGGTGGTTCTAAATACCGTGTCTAATGTTACCGTGACTAATGTGATGACAGGAGTCGGGGGTCTGGAGGCAGAGAACTCTGTACCAATCTGAATGCGCTATTAGAGGTAAAATAATAAAAGCAGTTCATTTACTTTTAATTAAGCACATTTTCCAGGTAACATAACTTTAATCAAGTCATCAGGGTTTTAATTCTCAGTGCATTTTCATTTTGCTTTTATATATATACTAGCTGAATACCTGTGCTTCGCTACGGAGTACATTGGAATTAAATACAACGGTCAATGTATGCAATTAATGCCAAAGAAAAACAAAAAAATATATTTATAAAAAATCGTAATGGATATTTTTATAAACAAAGTAATGTAGAAGAAAATATTCAAATTAAATACAACGGTCAATGTATGCAATTAATTTGTATGCTTGATATCCATAAAACATACTTATTTGAACCAAATTCCTAAAAAACTTCCATCTCAATTAGTATAGTCGTTAAATTCTATCTTTTACCATATTTTAATATTTCTTTTGTCAATTTATTTCGTTGTTATGCACGTGACGCAAAACTAATTTAAAGTATCCCAAAAAGAAAAGAAACCACGTGATCAGCATTTAATAAATTAAATTCTAAAAATTAATCTTTAAAAATTCACCAAAAATCAGAAAACGGAGGTAAAGATTTGAAAAACATTTCATTTTAAAGGAATTTTTATTATCTTTCTCGTGATGTAAATTTTATATCCCTCAGATTATTATTTTAAATGCAAACTTTAAAGAATGTTACAAAAAAGCTTAAAAATTTAATTTTAAAAACCTAAGAATAATTTTTCAAAAATATTTCTTAGTGCACCCCTATACTATAAGAAGAATCGCCATACAAAATTTCAGCCCTTTAGGTCCAGCGGTTTGGTCTGTGCGTTATATGTCAGTCAGTTACGGAACTGTTTGATATATATATATATACAGTGGACGCTCGTTAATTCGAACTCGGTTAATTCGAACTTTCGGTTAATTCGAACTAATCCAAAGGCCCCAAAAAACTTGTATTGGAGTTAATGTTAAAAATATCTCATTAATTCGAACTAAATTTTTATCACTTCGTTTAATTCGAACTAAAAATTTGACAAAAAAAATTTTTTTTTCCTCGTTTAATGGAGAAAATACACACTGTATTTATTATTTTGTGTGTCAAAATTTCTTTTCTGTGTAAAGAGGCACATGCCTGCATTCCTAGACTATTGCATGTCCGCTAAACGTTAGTAGCTATTGTCCTTCTTATTAGTGCTAAACGGAAAAAGCAATTTTCCTTTATTTGGATCGATTTTCTTAGAATTTCAGAAAAACTAGTCTTTACTATAGATTCTAGGGAGCTGCGTCAGTTATAACTGCAGTGCAGACAAGTTAATGTGGTATAGTTTTTCTTCCTCATTGTGTGGTGTGAACGTGTAAAAATTCAGGATGTCTACACGAGGAAAGTACAAAACCCTAACTTTGAAGACAAAGGTAGAAATTTTAAAGAAAGTAGAGAATGGCGAATGTAAAACAAAGTTAGAAGCTGACTATAGATTTAAAAAAAATGCCTTGTCAACTAATTTGAAAAACAAGGAGTCAATTTTAGATTCATGGGAAAAATCAAAATTTGCTAGAGGAAGGAAACGCATGGGAAATGCGTCCCAAGAAGTTCTAGAAAAAGCTCTACTGCTGTGGTTCCAGGATGTTAGATCTCGAAATTTTCCGATAAATGGACCCCTAGTGCTGACGAAGGCTGATGAATATGCAAGTCGAATGGGTATTGAAGATTTTAAATGCAGTGATGGATGGCTTTCTCGATTTAAGTCAAGGCCCAATGTTTCTTATCAAACTGTATGTGGCCAAAGCTCTGATGTAATCGAAGACGTATGCACTAATTTCGGTAGGAAACTGCCAGGGCTTTTCTCTACTTACCTGCCGAAAGATATTTCTAATGCGGCCATAATGGTCAAAGCCATAATGGACTCTATTAAAACTCTGGAATCATTTATTTAGATGGAACCTTCCTCTGAAAATGAATTGAAATGTTTACTTCAAATCGATAAGCTGGCTGAACAATGTAGGCATCATAAACAGAACCAAACATCCATTTTACAGTTTTTCCCCAAAGTGTAATTCATATTTTTAATAAAAGTTTACTTTATACTGCATATCTTCTGCTTCATTTTATGATTAATGTAAGTCTGTATTGCTTTTTAATATGTTTAACTTTAGATAACATAGTATAATATATTTTCTGGGGTTATACATACTAGGAGAGTTTCTTCTTCAGTGATACACATTTAAAGTTATATATTTTCTCTTAACATCGGATAATTCGAAGTTCGGATAATTCGAACTTTTTTCTGAGAACCTTCGAGTTCGAATTAACGAGCGTCCACTGTATATATATACACACACACACACACACACACACACATATATATATATATATATATATATATATATATGTGTGTGTGTGTGTGTGTGTGTGTGATTATATATACATCCATAAACACACATAAATACACAAGCGCACATATACGTAAAGTACAAAATGTACACCAATGTAAAACCAAATACTTAGCAATCCCTAAGAATTAATACCAAGACGAATATTTTTAGATTGGCCTTTAAAGATTTCAGTCTGTTGGCAGCTTCACTTACATAGGATCTGACAATAATAACAATAACATAATCAAGGAACACAATCAGGCTGCTAACTATACTGTTTCATGACTTGGATTATATATATACGAGTATATATATAAAATTTTATTTAGTTC
>CAJRAI020000376.1:0-10656 GCA_907164885.2 Dolomedes plantarius
TATATATATATATACATACACAGTTGGTTCTCTGTTTAACGACGCTCTACTTAACGACGATCTCTATTTAAAGACGATATTTCCCGGTCCCGGTCCCTCCGACGTAAAAAAATTCTATTTTAAGACGATTTTGTTTCTATTTAACGACGATTTTTTTCTTACATGATAAACTTTTTCTTCAACATTTTATTTACAGGAAGGTTACTTTCTGTGGGGGAGTTTGGTTTCAATAACAGACCCAGAATTTCCTTTATGTTTGTTGCAATCATAGACTTGTTGCAGTGGAAAAAACCGGGGGAGGGGGGGATTACTGTTTTTCGGTAGATCGGACATTCTTCTCTGTTGGATCAAATTTCTTAGTGCGGGTGTGGAATCACTCTATTGTACCTACCATGTTGTCATGTGATTTACGAACTTTCCAAAAGCACCCCTCTCTCACTCCTTCTGGGAAGCACGTGTTCATGTTTAGAGAATTCATGGTTAGGTGTAGGAGCTCATTCCAGTTCGAATACGAGGTGAGCAGAGCAAAATGGCATCAAAGCGAAAGCATCTTACGCTACACGAAAAAGGGAAAATTATTGAAAACTGGGAAGAAAGTGTTGGAATAACAAAAGTCCAATTCGCAAGACAATTTCAGCTACCCGAGTCTACTCTCAAAGGCATTTAAACAAGCAAAGAGAAAATTCTTGAAGGAGCACAAAAATTTGGTTTGGGATCCAAATCCAAACGGCAGAAAATTCAATGTGGCCGATCAGAAGAGTTTGAGAAGGCAGTCCTGCAATGGTTTCATCAAGCAAGAGCATCTAACATTCCAATTTACGGAGTGATATTTAAAGAAAATGCTATTATTCTGGCAGAAAAGTTTGGAATGCAAAATTTTCAGGCTTCGGCTGGTTGGTTAACAAAGTTCAAAGAAAGATACGGGCTTGTATTTAAAAGCATATCTGGCGAAAGTGGCTCCGTAGATGAGAAAATAGTGGATGAATGGAAAATAATGCTGAAGGGGATATTAGATGGATATGATGAGAAGAACATATTCAATGCAGATGTGACGGGACTATTCTACAATATGGTGCCTAATAAAACCTTAACGTATATGGGCGAAAAGTGTTTTGGTGAAAAACACAGTAAGGAACGATTGACTGTTTTACTGTGCACTAATTCGGATGGATCTGAGAAATTTCCACCACTAGTTATAAGCAAATCAAAGCAACCAAGGTGTTTTAAGAATATCACCGGGAAACCTTGTGAGTACCGCAATAACAATAAAGCGTGGATGACATCACAAATTTTTATTGACTGGATTAGAAAATTCGATGCAAAAATGCATCGAGAAAAGAGAAAAGTTTTACTTTTAATCGACCGATGCACTGCACATACTCCAAATATCCCTGGACTTACAAATTTGACTATCCATTTCTTACCAGCTAATTGTACTAGCAAGTTGCAGCCATTAGACCTGGGTATCATTCGTAGTGTGAAAGCATACTACAGAAATTCTTTAATTAGGAAATTAATAAACAATTCGGCTGACAGTATAAAAATTAGAAAATTTACAATCTTCGAAGCAATGCACATGATAACATCAGCATGGACAGAAGTTTCTTCATCCTCAATAAAAAAATGCTTTCGCGTTGCTGGAATTCACAAAGAACTTGTAGTGGAACTGCAAAGTACGGATGTAGAAATCAACGAAGATGACATTACCCCTGAAAAATGGAGAAGTCTTGTTGAAGATGAGGATGTTTCAATTCAAGATTTCTACAATTGTGATAAATATGTTTTAACAACAGATTTCAGAAATGTAGAACAAATTTATGAAGATATTGTAAACGAAAACACAGTGTCAGACGAAGAAGGTGAAGTTGAAGACACGGAAAACGAGACACTGCCACCGTCTTACACAGATGCAATTTCTGCTCTAGATGTTCTCCGACGCTATATTACATCGAAAATGGAAGGTGACTCATTTAACATTTTAGAAAATCTGGAAAAGAGAATAACGAAAACAAGGCGAATGAAGCAATCAACACTTTTTGAATTTTTTAAAACGTAATTTATTGTATTGTTTGTACTCTTTTTTTTCAATGTAATTTAAAATAACTTTTTGTGAATAAAATAATGATGATAATAAAAATAACATTTTTAAACACGCCAATATATTAAGAGATATATATTCAGTCCTAAGCCTGTAAAGTGTGAAGGGAAATGTTATTTTTTCACAAATTCTGTTTAAGGACGATCTCTACTTAAGGACGATTTTTCACGGTCCCTTGAAAGTCGTTAAACAGAGAACCAACTGTGTATATATATGTGACATTTCACCCCCTGATTCCATAACACATTCAATAAGCACAAAAAACGAGGCAAAGTTCTATAAAATTGCAGTCCTTTTATTCAGAATAGTTGGGAGCGGATATCAGAGCGTCCTTCTAGCATGACGCGGAACATACAAGTGCTTACAAAGACAGACAATCGCAGACTGCCTGCTCTCTTAGTCAGGATCTGTACCAAAGTCAGCGACTGTTTACATGAACACAGATGTTTTTCATGGGTGGTATACTACTAAAGAAGCACATTGGGTGCGCTTTATCTTTATGATATTGTTTGACACTTTTGATCCTTTATCTCTGGCACCTGCAGCCATTATCTCTGAGATATTGTGAACTGCGGATTTTAGATGACTAGAGACGGGGTTTGGTTACTCCTTCTGGGCGGCATGGCTAATAATCCTATCAACTGAAAAGAATTTATTGTGTTATTTTCCCCACTGGAATTTGCAGATGTTCACTTGCTTTTGGGTGGGCTATTTCTGAGGGGAAGGGTCCTCTCTTAACAGATGTGGGACCCGAATTATAGAAATAGACGAGATTCAAACTTATAATGTCACATCCCCCCTCCCAAGAGGCTATCATCCTATGCCTGCATAGGGTGAGAGACACCTGAGTGTGAGTATGTTGGGACCTCACCTAATTCACTCTGCAAGATCAACATTATAAGTTTTACTACTTTAATTTTTTAAGTTAAGTCATAATCGATATAAAACTCTTGATCTGCAGTATCAAGCTCTTTATATCGACATACGTTAGCTGGAATTATAAATCTTTCCGTATCTCTGGAGAAGTTCTCCACCTATCTAAATTCCTCCATCTCCAGTCATCGTGTTCAATACTATAACAATACAATTACTCGGCCTCAAATTAATAGGTGCACAATTACAACAATAGTCTAATAGTAATTAAAAGTACATAATTATAACAATATTAGTGGGATAATAAAATACGTAATAAGATAATATACTAGTATAGCCATGAAAAGAATAACATAGAAATGGTAATGGATATGGCTTAATTGAATCTCCATGCAGATACATTATACCGAAAATCAGTTCTAATTCAATAGTAATCTACATGAAATCATACACAAAAACAATTCAATTCTGATACTTGTAAATCAATGCTAAATCAATACACAGAAATGATACATTAAATACTTCAATTCAGGTAAACGTAACGCAACATTAATTAAATAGGAAAACATATTGACAATCACGCACTAAATTAGTTCAATTCAGAAAAATATAACTCAATACTATTTACACTTCTAGAGCACTGGTTTACTCGGATAATAATTACTATTTATACAATCACAATAATGCCAGTATGATCATAAAATAGATAATATGATAATAGTGCGTAATAATGAAAAAGAAATAACAGGTGATATAATATAATAAAATCCTTACTAAGACACAAATATATCATATGAACACAATGCTTTTTACAATTATTAGATTATTCATCTCTTTCATTCCACTTAAATTCTCTCATGTTTTTTAATTCACTATATTCTTTAATACAGGGGAATAACTTCTATTTTTCTTAATCTCAAGATCTCTTTCCTATACTCTTTTAGATCTCTACATTGAGCGAAAATTAATCTTTTCACCCTTCCAGTATTCATCTCTCTCAAGCTCAATTTTTCAATTACCTTATCCTTCAAACCTAACTGTAGTGTTCTGACTTATGATGACATCTGCTAATCAGAGTACTAATTTCTCATGATAGCTTGTCTTTGAATAAGCCTGTCCTATTTAAATGAATTTAAGATTCTACTGAAAGGTACAAATTTCCTCCTTCCATTTTTTCCCTTAACTTCATAATTAAAAAAAATAATAAAATAATTCTGACAACTTCAGCTAGTTTGGTTAAGGTATAATTATTATTTGTCTCTTTTTACACACTCAAAGGAATCGGGGACTCGCTCTTTTACATCGGGGACTCGCTCTTTCACCTCCCCCTCTAAAACACTACTTCGTTACTCGTCGTTTGACCTACTTCTGTTGGGTGGGGTCGGGTTCACACTGTTACTCCTAGCACGCTCTATAAGGCCTCAATGCTACAGGTAGTTCTGACGTTGTAATAATTTCTAACAGGCTCCATTTTTACTCTCACAATATCATATTTACTTTTAGGAAATATACCAATAAACGATGACAATAGAGGAATGAGCTCTGACGGTAGACTCATGTTCGCAAATTCAGGTAATTTATCCTGAATGGCATTCTGAGTCTTATAGTCTTCAGTCAAATCAAGTGTATTCCTGATTTGCATAGACGTTTTTGGATGCTCATGTTCTCCATTGCCATTCGTTAGCATTATATCATCACAGTTATTTTGAACACGACCATAATATAATTTAGCACAGTTAGTATCATCAGAATATTCATTTATCATTTTACTCGACCTACATATCAATACACGTGACACCTAATTCAAATTAACAAAATACCAATTAAACAATTATATACCAATACACTACGCAATTACTAATTACACATATTAAAAGTATTGAATTAACCTCTACTCACAAATTGAAATTAATAAAATGTCACTTAAACAATTATATACAAACACACTAAACATATACTACCTATAAGCATGAAAAATAGTAAATCAACACTTACTCACAAATTTAAGTTAATAATAATAATAAAACATACTGCTAACGGAATCCAATAGACGTAAAGATGATACTACAATCACTTAATTTAATGTTCAGGTTAAATAGCTTCATATGTAAAGATAATAATATATGACTCAACTGGGTATCTAATGTATAACATACACCTTAATAGTTCTAGCTAGAAAACCTATAGTAGTTTATACATTGATAATTTTATCAATAACAATCTTACCTTACGTTTGTTGCACTGTTAGCGGTAACACTGTTTTTATGAATTGTCAGTTATAATCACTATGTTCCGGATTCTCTAAACACCATAGTTGGTTACTATGCATTTCACTAAAGTTTTGCATCAAGAATCTATGAGATGAGCACATCACTCAACGTGATCACAAATGCACACACAAAACACTAAAATAACACTTCGCCGCTAGATGACACTTAGGGCCACATCAAAGGCTAATCAGAACCTTTGACAATCGCACTGCCCGTCATAAATAATACTTGACGTGCACACATAATCACACTGATCTATATTTCATTTTTACAAAACCTAATTGGATCTGTGAAGTCGGCAGGGTCTCTCTAATCAGTAATAAATTTCTGTGCTCATTCATTACTCTCTTGTTCTGCCACATTCTGTCCAGGTAAACTGCATCTCGAGGATTCACCACATAACACTGTACAGCTTTCCGACACGAATATTTTCTTCTGAATATCGGAGAAACATTGCCACTCTCAAAAGGGTTTAGTCCCGATCTCTTGTGTTATTTCAATAATCCTATGTATGGTTTCAAGTATTTTAGTTTGATAGGTCTCTGAGCTTTCCATATCCGTATCTAGTTCTCCTTCTTCCGTTATCATGTCTGCAACGTTTTTATCCAAATCATATAATTCTTTCCGCTTCATTTCCAGTTGATCCTTTAGTGCATGTAATTTACTTTTATATCCTGGCTGTTGTTGAATTTCTTCGAATTGTTTAATTAGTCGAGAAACAGAGCCCCTCTGAGCTTTTCTTGTTCTCTTCAGAACTTCCATCTTTTAAAAACGAAACTGTCTTTCAACTATATTATCAGTGAGCTATCACCGCATTCTCTAACGTGGGTGACACATGATACCCTGCTCGGTTCGGTGTGGGGAATTGGGAAGCAAGGCTCGTCCGCCATGTTTGTCCTTCTTGTCTTCTATTGCTTTAAAAATGCATATAAGTCCATTTAATCAATTTGATTTCTTCTTATTAAAATCCATTAGGTTTCCTTCGCAAAGTAGCAATCCTGTCGGCTTGTGACATTTCACCCCCTGATTCCATAACACATTCAATAAGCACAAAAAACGAGGCAAAGTTCTATAAAATTGCAGTCCTTTTATTCAGAATAGTTGGGAGCGGATATCAGAGCGTCCTTCTAGCATGACGCGGAACATACAAGTGCTTACAAAGACAGACAATCGCAGACTGCCTGCTCTCTTAGTCAGGATCTGTACCAAAGTCAGCGACTGTTTACATGAACACAGATGTTTTTCGTGGGTGGTATACTACTAAAGAAGCACATTGGGTGCGCTTTATCTTTATGATATTGTTTGACACTTTTGATCCTTTATCTCTGGCACCTGCAGCCATTATCTCTGAGATATTGTGAACTGCGGATTTTAGATGACTAGAGACGGGGTTTGGTTACTCCTTCTGGGCGGCATGGCTAATAATCCTATCAACTGAAAAGAATTTATTGTGTTATTTTCCCCACTGGAATTTGCAGATGTTCACTTGCTTTTGGGTGGGCTATTTCTGAGGGGAAGGGTCCTCTCTTAACAGATGTGGGACCCGAATTATAGAAATAGACGAGATTCAAACTTATAATGTCACATATATATATATATATATATATATATATATATATATATATATATATATATATATATATATATATATATATATATATATATATATATATATATATATATATATATATATATGTATGAAGAACCGGGAAGAACCGGGAGTTTTTTGCGCATCAGATACAGTCCTTCCCTCCTTCTATTTCATACTTTGATGAGCTTCATTTGCCAACCAACAAGGCTGGGATACTGCAGTGTCTTGAGCATCCAAGTCAATCGGATCCCCCTTCAACCTATGACTCCAAATTTCTGGACGGTGTTGTCATCGTTCACTGCCTGCCCACTACTAGTGTAGACACCTTTAATTAGTATGCCGATAAGGTATTTCTACCTTACCTTCTCATAAGCAGCTGGAGCATGTCCAAAGGCTTGATGTTGTTTGGGACACCCACATTCCAGACAGTTTAAGGAGTATACCCGGAAAAAAGGAGGTGAGGGGATTCGAAGGAAAGTATCTGGCAACACCAAACTGCTACGAATGTGGATGGACTTTCTCCGTGACTCAATGAACAAAAAGGAACTGTTAAATTTTTTGACTTTCAAAGTTGTAGAGTTCAACTGGCCACCAGGCAATGAAGTATATGTCACAAGAGGGAATGCAGTTGCACAAATCGGATAGAACACAACCATGGAAAACTGCAGTCATGAAGAGGCAGACACGAGGCTTCCTGTTCATGTACTCTATACGCTACAGTAAGGGGCAAAGAGTATCCTTGTGCGTACTGTAGACACAGATGTGATTGTCATCATTGCTGTCGCATTCTATGAACTAAAAGTGACTCAACCATTGGCCGATATCTGGATGGCCTTTGGCATGGACAAGCATTGCAGGTTTTACCACATCAACTCCATCTGTACAAGCTTGGGGGAGCCAAAATCACGAGCACTACCTGTGTTTTACTCATACTCTGGTTGCGCCACAACCTTTGCCTTCAAAGCTAAGAGTAAGATGCCCATTTGGGAACCATGGCAAGCATTTCAAGACATCACTAATACATTTGTGTATTTGGCCCCTCATCCAATCCAACTGCTGCAAGCCGACTCGCACTTCAAGAAGCTGGAACGACTGATTGTTCATCATATGATAAAACCACTCCTCTCAGCAGTATCAACCAGATAAGAAAGGAGCTATTCTGTCACAGGAATCAAGCAATGGACAAATTTCCACCGACTGAGGATGGTCTTCTACAACTTATCCTAAGGACAGTTTATCAAGCAGGTATTTGGGCGACCAGCACACAAACACGGCAAGTGGTTCCTTCTCCGTAGGATTTTGCTTGGTTGGTTGGTTGGTTGGTTTTTTGAATGATTGGCTGGGGTTTAATGGCGCAAAGTCCAGAGAGGACAAGCTTCGCCAGGATTTTGCTTGGAATAAGGTTTCAGAGTCATGGGTACCAGTTTGGATGACAATTCTAGAGGTTTCCCGATCATGCAGGGAATTGATTAAACGTTCCTGCAAAGGAGACTGCAACAGCTGCAAATGTGGGAAAGACAATCTGGACTGCTCACAACTTTGTAAGTGCAAGTGTAATTTACAAGTGTAATTTATTATAACTGTTTCATACTGAATTCTATTGAATGAATAGCTATAAATATTTTGTTTTGTTTTGGGAACACTTATTAGCGTTATATTTGTTCTTATAAATTACTGCAATAAATTATATGGATATATTTTATTGTATTTTATTTAATATGTAGACTAACCTAAGTTTGGTTTGTAGTGTACTTAGTTGGCTTAAAGCTGTAATTGAAAATTAACATTAAAATAGATTGAATCAAAAGGGATATTTTGTCGTATTTGTCGGCCATTTTGGATTTTAGTGCCATACATGAAAATTTTTAGAAATTCCAGAGGGCTCTTAGGCTAATATTTATTAGTATACCCTAAGGTACCTTCATACCAAATTTGGTGCTTTTATCCGCCAGGTCACGATAATTTCATTAAGCGACCGGACTAATATGCGTTATCTTGTTAAAAGCATTATCTTGTTAAAAGCAAGTCCAGGGTGGCGCTAGAGGAATGGAAACAAAACGGGTTACAGAATGTCGTCTACGTATTGCTGTGCTGTAATCCTGTCTCTAATGACCTCTAAATGGGTCCGACAATCAAAGGAATTGGCCCCCATGACCATAAACCCCTTTTGCAAGCCTGTGTGACATACGATAGTACGAGCAGAATCCCCATGTTGCCCTGGATGCCTCCAGACACGTCTTCGGTGGTCATCAGGGAGCAGTTGGAATCTGGACTCGTCACTAAAGACTATATGTCCCCAGTTAGCGCAGTTCCAAGTTGATCGAGTTAATCACCAATGTAATCGGATTTGACAGTGTACAAACTTGAGGGGTTAGCGGCGTAACTGTCAGCGGGGACATAAATTCCGCTCTCTCAGCCGTCTGTGCATTGTCATGTTGGACAATTGTGTGTTGGACATGTCGGATGGTTCATAATGACGAATCCGTTGCTGTGACAGCTGATCTGACAGTCTACTCTCTTCCCCTTATGTTGCGGTGATAAGCCAATCTCTCCTGTTCTAACGCTTAAGGCTGCTATGTACTAACCCCATTGGATTCGCTCACCTCAATGTCAACGTATGGAGAAAATTTGTCTACGGATTGCCGACTTGCATTCAAAGATTTTTTAAAAATAATTGTACACCGTCTTAGAAAAAGAAATTTTACATTTGTGTACATTTTTCGTTTTTTTTAAATGCAATTAATATTTTAAAATTTAAATTATTCGGGGAAAAATCTGGTATAGTGGGTTTTAAACGCGCATAAATTCCTTCGGTGGACGAAATTTATAAAATGAATCTTGTAGCAATTTGCAGAAAAGTTCAGGCTATCTGACAATACCAATTTTATTTGATTATCAGCATTTATGTACCTGTAAATAGTTGACAAAAATATACTTTAAATAAAACATTTGGGGACAGCGCTTAACCCCCCTATAGAGAGAGAGCCATTACAATCACTCAAAATGTCAATCCTAAGAGGGGGGAATTTTCGAACTGTCAGCTGAACTCATCCCACCACAAGAGTCTCCAAGAAGAGGAAAATGGAAATGAGATTTTTTTTATTAGTACGTACATAGCAGCCTTAAATCTGCCGTTGTTGACACACTATTGCCAAAATTGTCTATTTCCTGCATCACTTTGACCCACATGCCGGGAGATTCTTCGTGTTTCCCAGCCAGCTTCTTTCAAAACGATGACACGACCTCTTTCACATTCTGAAATATGCGCGTAATGAGCACGAATCCTTCAACTATGCATTGTTACAGTCAACGTAAGATATACACAGTCGAAATGTAACAATCGAAATTATTAACAGCAGATCGACAATCGATACATATACACCTGCTCGATTCGCAGTTCCGATGAGATCGATCTATCGCTATTAATTCGTCGGGCGTCACATTTTAATTATTTGCTTTTTTGGTCAAAACTAGCAAACGAAATTTTGTTACAATCGAAAACTCCTTCTTGGTTTGTTGATTGCTTTTGTTATGTAGTGTATATATTTATATATAAATCTTCAGTTGCCGATGTGTTACATTCCGAATGTCAAATAAAACGAACATCATGTTTATTTTGTTTCATTCCGACAACAAGTATATTACTCAATGAAATTTATTTTGATAAAAATATATTTGGTCATTTCATTGCGATGAATACTGTCTCGTTGTTCTATAATTCATCCCAAAGACCTAATTTTATGCTGTGGATAGGGAGAAGACGAAACAATAATTATAAGGATTGAATGGAGAATATATCTGTGGCTTATTTCTAAAAGGACTGG
>CAJRAI020000377.1:0-2500 GCA_907164885.2 Dolomedes plantarius
TTATTTCAGATTTCTGTTTGTTATGTTTTGTTATAGGACATCAGTTATTTAAACGCGTAGCTATGTATACGTGAACTAGTTCCTAAAGTAACTGAGTAAAAATTACTTATATTTAGACAAATAAGTTTTCATGTCATGCGTTATATATTAGCTTATAGATCATAATTTATTTAACTTTTATATATTTCCATTACAATTTTTTTTTATTCTGAAAATTTTATGCATTTTGCATACTTTAAATGTACCTCGCACATTTCTGATTATTATGCACGTTTCAAATTGTTGTTATATTGTTTATATGCAAAATTAAATAAATATTTTTAAATGTAATGTTATACAGAATAATTTGGAGGGATGTTGGTGTTTTGAATTGAAAAATAGGGCTTTTTTATGAGGAAAATAATTTGTGCATGCTGTGAATGTTTATGAACTAGCCGCTGCGTGACCATCATGGTCGCTTTTAGTTTTATATTTTCTTTTGCCAAACAACTGAACTGAAAGTAACAATGTAAGGAATGTTACCATTACCTGTCATCATAAATATACGTTGTTAAGGGGTATTCTCTATAATGCTGATTCTAAAACAATGTGATTAAAAAAATGTGAATTTGCATTACTTCAGAACAAAGTTAAAGATAAGACTGAGAAACCCAACACCAATGATTTTAAAAATTACATCCCTCTCTGTATGTACTATTTTTCAAAATTAAGATATCTACACTTTATCATTACATCAAATAAGAAATTGTTGGGGAAATTTTTTTTTCACTTAAAAAATGGAGTAAACATTCATCAAGTACTAAAAATATAGAGTGGATTACATCACTCTCTGTATGTACTATTGTTCACAATTCATTTATCTGCACTTAATGATATCAAATAATAAATTGTTGGGAAAATTTCTTCTCTTATAAAAATGGAGTAAAATTTTCATCACGTACTGAAAAAAGTGTAGCAAATTAACTATTACTGGTTCTCGGTTGCTATGCCGGCGACGGTTAAGCCTAACTTCGCGATCATTTATGGTTTCTTTCACGCCTCTCTCTTAATGAATTATTTCTTCTTCGATTTGTTTCTTAAGACTGTTCCCAAATGTCACTTGATCGTGCAGCTTGCTCTTGAGAATTTCAGAATTCAGTGCGTTAGTTCATGTTGACACGTGGTTGCAAATTGCGGACGGCCGGTAATGTTTACATCTGGTAGTTGCAGCCGTTGCCATTCGGAGTGTAGAAATATCTTCGATTTTTGTGTCGCATACCTACGCGTTTTATATATATAGATAATGTGTAATTAGCTGAGCATTGCACGGAAAAGAAATGTGCTTGGAACATTTAGAATTTAATTAATGAGTTATTTTATAACATTAAAATTTTGACATCTGAGAATACTTTCAGTTTATATTTTCCTACAGTTTTGGTCATCGCAATTTGAACTAACTAGTAGTAATATAACCGAGTTTCAATTGAATCCATGAACAATCTTAAAAAAAATGGTTCCAAAACGTCTACCATCGCTTTAAGTATGTGTGTTTGTATTTGTTTAGAATGACTGTTAGGGCTAAATGGGAGGGAAACCGTGAAAAGGAAATCTTTATTTTTCGAGGCACTTGCAGAATTTACCTGATAGTTTAGAAAAAATTAAGTCAACGTGAATCAATGCTGAATGTCTGATGACATTTTTAATTAAATAAATTACCCTCTGTTTAAGTCTTATTTAAGTTCTATCAAGAGTGACAAAAAATTCTACACGAGAAGCTGATTATGAAACATTAAAATCTTCCTTCTTTATACCTAGAATTGTAAGAAACATTTAGTACATATAGAAGTTTATATTAGCTGTAAGGCAAAATAAATATAGACTGCAGCTTATTTATTTTTTAAAACTTTTTTTCATGTGATACAGGCAGAGAAAATAAGGTACGCTAATAAGGTAGTTTAAAGATAAAAATGTTCGCGCAGTAAAATAAACACTGAAATAAATACCCATCTAATGAAAGTAATTCCTAATATTTGTGTAGAATACTTTATTGCATTCATTTTCCTATCATTATATATTGTGAACAGTATGTATTTCTAGATAATTGTCTTTTTTAAAAACTTGGCTATTCATCTATATAATTGTGAACTTTAGGTTTGTTTGTCTGTAATTTAAGGAAACAAAAATACCGCACAATAGTAATGATTAAAAAAATATGGTGTCCAATAAGTAAAGACAGAATATAACAAATTTCGTTAAAAGCGGGCCAGGGTTACCAAATTAAGCATATTTTTAAGATTAGAATTCAAATGAGCAATACCTTGGCGATTTTTGTTTGTTGTAGTGATTTTTAGCAGGCCCATTGAAAAGATAACATTTATTGATCATAGGGCAAAAATGAAACTCAGAGGTAGGCATATATTGTGAGGAGTTTCCCCCCCCCCCCCAAACGTAATTAAAACAGGAAATCGAGAGTTTGACAATCGTGGGAAACAATATATATTTGAAACCATATACTATTGTT
>CAJRAI020000378.1:0-2500 GCA_907164885.2 Dolomedes plantarius
TTGCCAAATATTGGCTAAAGCTGTCCATAATTCAGTAAGGTTCTTTGGTGCTGTGTGATGGCCTTTCACGCCTTGTTCCAAAACATCCCAAAGATGCTCAATAGGATTTAAGTCTGGGCTTCTAGGTGGCCAATTCATGACAGAGAAGTCAGAGGAATGCTCATCCAACCAGCCAGTAGCCAACCGGCACTTGTGAGAGGTACAGTTGTCTTGCTGGAAAACTCCATTACCGTGCGGATAACAGAACAGCATAAACGGATGGAGGTGATCACCCAGCAACTCTACGTACCGAATTGCATTGAGGGAGGTTGGTACACGCACCAAAGATCCCAAACTGTGCCACGAAAAAACACCCCAGACCATGATTGAGCCACCATGCCCTTGTACAGTTCCAGCCAGACATGCAGGATCCATGGCTTCATGAGCCTGACGCCATATTCTCAGCCTCCCGTCGGCGTTAAGTAGTCGGAATCGAGACTCATCACTCCATGCTACTCGTTTCCAGTCCTCTACACTCCAGTCTCTGTTCTCTCTTGCCCAGGCAAGACGTGCAGCCCGATGGCGACTATAGAGCAATGGTACTCTCGTAGGTCGACGGTTCTCTAAACCCTTACGGTGAAGCGAGCGTTGCACAGTCCGTTTACTGACTCTACGACTGGCACCGTCATTAAACTGGGTGGTAATTTGAGCTAATGTTTGGCTTCGCTGGCTACGTATAATACGCCTGAGCCGTCTCTCACCACGCACTGTCAAGGCTAATTGTCCTTTGCAGTTTGCCCGATCGCTAGTTTTTTTCCCACCATCCATGTATTCTTGGTATACTCTTGACACTGTCGACCTTGAAAATCCTAGCTGTCTGACGATTTCGGAAATTGAATGGCCCATGCGTCGCGCACCTACGATTTGTCCGCGATCGAAGGCGTCTAAATCAGGCAGTTTACCCATACTGGCAATTCCAACAACTAATTCAGAACAACCACAGTACGCGCTATATATGCAGTTACCACAACGTTCTCACTTGCGCATACATGATGCGCAGCGCTACATAATTTGAATAGGCTTTGTTATCCCTAATTCAGTGGCAATTCAGTGTATATATATATATATATATATATACACACTGAAGTGCCAGAAAAATGGGATACGTATCAAATCCGTCGTTGGGAAGGGCTATTAAAGCAAATATCATGTAGTGAATGTTTTACAGTCCTCATACCAGTGTTAGTAGAGGCCCGTGCATTAAATTGCTATGTTATTTGCGTCAATGTTGCACTTCTTTTTCTTGATATGATTATCGACAGATGACGACGGTCACTAGCATTCAGAGTCATTCGACGACCATACTGTTGCAGTAGGTTCAATGTTTTACCGAAATTCTAGTACTCGAGGTACACTTTTAAAATGGTCGAAGTAGAAAATCTAAATTTTGACAGTATCTCAAAAAGGCCATTACCCATTGCACGAGCACAAGCTATCATATCTCATTGAAATTCCCCTTTATCATGATCACCGGCCATGCTCACTGGTCAATCATCATCCAAAAATATCTGTCGCTCCACGTAAGCTGCTTGCGGTCGAAAGCATTTACGAGAAAGTATATATATATATGTATATATATATATATATATATATATATATATATATATATATATATATATATATATATATATATATATATATATATATATATACAGGGTGTAACGAAACTCTTGGGCAAAACTTTAAGGGGTAATAGTACACATCAAGACAAACAATATTATATAGGAAATTTAGGGTCCCAAACGTCTTCCAAAGGAGATAGACGCCATTAAAGTTTAGGGTCCGAAATTTCAAATGATCATAAAAAACGAGAAAATTTGTCGATTCGTTTGCTGTTTTCGCTTAAATTATTCTTTATGTCAAGATTTTCTGGAAAATAAATTTTAAAGATAAAGTTAAAAAAATGCCGATAGAGGGCGCTTTAGACTTTGGAGTAACAAACAACTATTTTTTACTGTTATTTTTTGTATCAGATTAAATGCTTTCAAAAGCTTAGACTTAAACTTAAATTTTGAGCTCAAAATCTGAATCGTTGGGGGTGGTTATGTCGCGAAATCTCAACAGTGTTCAGGAGGTGAAATTTGAACCCCCTCCTCCCCTGTACGCAGTTGTTATTGACGATTTTGGATGCTCGGTCGTAGACCAGGCAGCAACTATTACCCACTAAACGTAAAATAAACGAGAGAGGGATGACAAAAAATAAAAAAAAGTTATTCATAACAGACGATCATTTGATCGGGCCATATCTTCTGCCAAGGCGCTTGGACGGCGGAACGTATCTGGTATTCCTACAAGAGGTGCTTCCAGTTGTGCTGCAAAGTGTTCCAGCCAACATAAAGGCTCGTATGTGGTTCCAGCATGATGGAGCGCCTGCACATTTCAGCGCAAATGTGAGAAGTGCATTGGATACAGCATATCCAGGGCGATGGATTGGACGGGGTGGTCCGGTAAATTGGCCGGC
>CAJRAI020000378.1:7500-10443 GCA_907164885.2 Dolomedes plantarius
TGTGTGATAAAGATCAAGCAGTCAACTACCCAACTGAGTTTTTAAACTCATTGGAGTTATCTGGAGTATCGTCACACATTCTGGAGCTGAAAATTGGTTCACCTATAATGCTTCTAAGAAATCTTAATACACCTATACTGTGCAATGGAACAAGACTTACTGTGAAGAATTTAATGCCAAATGTTATTCAAGCCACCATCATGTCTGGACAAGGTGCGGGACAAGAAGTATTAATTCCAAGAATCCCGATAATCTTATCTGACTATCCGTTTAATTTTAAACGTCTTTAGTTACCTGTACGCCTCAGTTTTGTGATGACCGTCAACAAGTCCAAACTCTACAAGTTATAGGACTTAATCTTCTAAATACATGTTTCTCCCATGGTCAGTTGTATGTAGGTTGTTCCAGGGTTGGCAAAAAAAAATTTATACATTCTTGACTCCGAATGGGAAGACATTTAATGTTGTTTATCCAGAGGCCCTCTTAGACTTTTGAAAGACACAAATAAGAGGAGTACTTCAGTGATGGATATTATTATTATGGAGATATTTATTGCTACAGAATCTTGCATTTATGTTGCGGGGAGCCCTTAATTGCAGATTTCTATTAATTTTTTCATTTGTTAGTGCCTTCTACATATATTTTAATTTTTTTCCCTACAGAATCTTGCATTTATGGTGCGTGGAGCCCTTAAATTTTATAATAATAAAGTAATTTAGGGGTAATCAGTTTAGGTTAACAAGATTTATAGTCAAGAATTATATTTCACATGACTGGACAAGCCACAGGTCAAGAAGTGTTGAAATTAATGGAGGTAAGGTTAATTTTTTCATGTCCTGATAAATGATTCATAAATTAGAATCGATAACTGATTTATACCTCATTTATATTTTTAGAATTTAACTTCTTACTTCTGTTTTAACGTTCCTTTCTATTTTACAATCATGTTTTGTTTTGCTATTATTGAAGTGTGTAAAATGCTTTTCATTGTTTACTACGATTTAAAATAATTTTTTGTATTATTGGCCTGAGCGTATCTGGGCACAGCCTGTACTTTTTATTCATACTGTGTTATTTATACTGTTATTTTTTCTACGTTATTTTTACTGTATTTAGTTTTTAAATTGATATGGTTTCTTTACTTTTCAGCTTTTTCCGAATGAAGAAATCGTGTAGAGGAGGCTACTGCAACATGTGGACAGAGACAGTTGTTTTGTGACAACTGTCTGAAGTGGTGTATTACATGGTTAACTGGAGTTACTCATTTTGTTCCATTTTAAAGGAATTAGGCTGTGGATCATATGGGAATGGCGTTTAGAAACATACGGAATATGAGGCAGATATTACAGATCAAATAATAGCCAAAGATGACACCACTTCAGTCAGTTGTCTGACATAATTGTCTGACATAATCTATATAAATAAAGTATGAAAATAAACAACTCAATGCCACTGAAGAAAATGACTGGTGTTATTACTAAAAGCAATTTGTAGTTTACGCGGAGGACTTGGGTCCCACATAATTGCAGTTTTGGCAGCTTTAAACTCTGTCTTCTCACATTTTGATGCCCCTGTATCAGTAGTGGCTTACATGCTTAACTGGAGTTACTCATTTTGTTCCATTTTAAAGGAATTAGGCTGTGGTTCATCTATATAAATAAAGTATGAAAATAAACAACTCAACGTCACTGAAGAAAATGACTGGTGTTATTAGTAAAAGCAATTTGTAGTTTAGGCGGAGGACCCGGGTCCCACATAATTGCAGTTTTGGCAGCTTTAAACTCTGTCTTCTCACATTTTGATGCCCCCGTAGCAGTAGTGGCTTACATGCTTAACTGGAGTTACTCATTTTGTTCCATTTTAAAGGAATTAGGCTGTGGTTCATCTATATAAATAAAGTATGAAAATAAACAACTCAACGCCACTGAAGAAAATGACTGGAGTTATTACTAAAAGCAATTTGTAGTTTAGGCGGAGGACCTGGGTCCCACATAATTGCAGTTTTGGCAGCTTTAAACTCTGCCTTCTCACATTTTGATGTCCCTGTAGCAGTAGTGGATTACATGGTTAACTGGAGTTACTCATTTTGTTCCATTTTAAAGGAATTAGGCTGTGGTTCATCTATATAAATAAAGTAACAGTGGAGAATGTCGTGGAGTCCGTCGGCATCACGTGAGATCACGTTGCCGGAGATCACTCATCCTGAGAAAACATGGCCGATTTAGGCGGCCATTTTGGTCGAAAATCGGTGTATTATTTTTCTCATGAAAGTACATAAATCTTACATATTTGGAAAGAGCTTTGAAAACTGATAATTTTTTCTGCTTACAGTTATTCTGTTACTTTAATAGTTTTACAGATATTTTAATTCTAAAAGCAGACTTCCCGCTATCCGATAAATATCCTTAAATAAAGCGTGAATCATTCACAGCGTGAATCACTGAAATTTTTAATCAAGTGTAAAATTTTTCAAACTTCATCTGGTGGACAGCGTAGCTAGGCGGAGCCCGGCTAGTATATATATATATATATATATATATATATATATATATGCATACATAATTATGTATGTGCCTGTTGCTGTTATGCTAATGTCCGCTGATCGAATAAACCCTAATGAGGTCCACTGAAAGCAGCAGGACAAAAGGGTGTGCTTACTCGTACTGTTTAGCTCACGGCTCTTGGGCCCCACAAGGGTCGAAAGCCGATATTTTGCCAGATGCCACTACGTTTTTGATCGACCACCTCCAGGCGATTTATGTATATCTGTGCATGTATATGCATGTTTATGATCCGAACCATGATACCATGGCTCAAAGTATATACGAAGATTTAGTTTTTGAAAGTGCTTTGAAGGTTGTTTGAGTATCAAACTATTCTAGAGAGATAGTGAATATTTAAGTAAATATTGATATGCATCCTTTTTACTAAAGAATTTTTTAA
>CAJRAI020000379.1:0-10334 GCA_907164885.2 Dolomedes plantarius
AATTTAATTTTTCATATAATTTTCTACAATTTGTTTTTCTTTCAGCAATACGCCTAGGCAAAAAAAACAGATGAACTTAAAGTTTAAACATCTTTTTTAACTTCAAATCTTTATGAATGATTTTACTTACAGTGCCAGAAGACATTCCTGTTTCGATGCAATGGATCTTTGAGTCGGCGGATTTTCTTTTAGAATCAGAGACTTCACTTTCTTGATATTTACCTGAGTTCGAACAGTCTTAGGATGAGGTTTCGCGGTCATGTTTTCATTTTTACTTTCAGTTAGACTTTTTTACCTATTAAAATTTATTAAATTTGAAAATATATTATAAGTACATTTTTTTAAATGTCATAACCGCAATTTTTACACCGCTTTATAATTTGTTGATAAGAATATTTCTCCTCGGAAAGTGCAGTTACGAAACATTCGAGCCATCTATCAATTTTAGGAGCTATTTTCAAAATAAATCTTTTATTTTACATTCCAATTAAAACAAAACTGTAGAAGACGATTATTCTAAATTTGCCAAATTTTTATCTCAAAATTTAGGCGCCAAAAATAAATTGCAAAATCGTTTCCATAAAGTGCGAACGACCTTCTGTATATATATATATATATATATATATATATATATATATATATATATATATATTAAATAAAAACATTACTAAACCTGACAACACCAGCACAATTCATCAACCTGAAAGATGAAGAATATAAATGACCGGGGGGAGTTGTGACCCCCAACACTCCGGTTAAACATGTTTTTTGCCTAGGCAACACTCCCGGAAGTCATTCCTCATCTGCAACCTGACGTAAAGTCAAAACAAATTGTTCATTAGTTTGATTTCGTGTTATACTTTTGTAAACATATATATATATATATATATATATATATATATATATATATATATATATATATATATATATATATATATATATATATATATATATATATATATATATATATATATATATATATATATATATATATATATATAGTTTATTACTTTTGCGAAAAAAATTGCATGCAACATTAAAAACTGAGAGAAACTCCATTCATACGTATTTACTGGAAGAATGAATTCTTTCACCAACATTTTGATACGGATAAGAAAAAAATCACGTTAGTAGAAAGAACTGAAATTTCGACAAAAACAAAATCTGGTTTGGGAATACTCATATACGCGGCTAAGAAATATTTGAATGTAATATTACAAAAGAAAAACCCATTTGTTACCAATTGCGAACATAATTTCCTTTCATGGGTAGGGGAAAAAATGAGGAAAGTTCCTTTCTCATCTTTTGTACTGTTCTTTAAAATTTCACCATTTATTCTCTTTTAAAAAAGAAACGACTTTAATCGTATCAGTCACGCGGGTCTGAATTGTATAAGGAACATGAAAGCAAGGAATATTAGATACAAGGTGGGAACTCATATGTACTCTTTTCAGCACATATTTATAATATAAATAAACCGCCTATATTTATAAAGAAAATATCCTTTGTGTAGGGAAGTATGGGAATTCTTATCCTACTGACAAAAACTTTATTTCTTAAAAGAATATACTTACCTACATTTTTATGTTACCCTTTTTTCCCCCTTTGTATAACCTTCACTTCATAATAATGTAAAGCAATTATTAAACGAAAATGGATATCATAGACATCCCGAGGACAGAAAACATAGCATCATTAAATCCCCTCTCTATCAACAGAAAGCAAGCATGGGTACCAAAATTATGAAATCTTGTTTCCATAGAAGAAATATCCTGATGGACTCTAGTTTTATCAATCAGTTTTACGTCTGCAATTAAAATTTTGAAGATTTTTTTTTCACAATATAAAGTCTCACTCTTTCTCTCTCAAAATAAAAACCACACACACACACACACAGAGAGAGAGAGAGAGAGATTATACTTAACAAAGGATTAAACTGAAAACCTAAAAAAATAATGGTTTGGTTTGGAGAGCTATGTTCAACTTCACGCACGAGGGCTAATTACACCGGGACCTATAGTTTAAAGCGGATTCCGAACGGCTACAAACATCCATGGAAACAGTGGGACTCGAACCCAGAGGATCTGAACCGAATACCAGTGACCTAGCCACTCGGCCATTATCTGGCTCCAAAAAAAGTTTTAAAAAGTCAAAAAAGCACTGTATCTTTATCAAAAGAAGCCAGAATACAATCACATAAAATGATACATTTTACAACAAATTCTGCCCTTAAACACACAACGGCGCTAAAAACACGATATATATATACACTGCTGGCCACCCAAATTGCAACACCAAGAAAGACAAGAGATATCACAACAAAATTTATTTTGTAGATAACATGTTGACCGAGTATCAAATGATTAAATTTATAGACTTCTGTGAAGTGTGGTTCCTGCCAAAATCAGTAGCCAGAGTAGCCGCTATTGTTGGAGATCACCACTGTCACACGCCTCGGCATTGATTCAAAGAGACTTTGGATGAGTTCTTGGGGTACAGCAGACCAAGCAGCTTCCACACGTTGCCAAAGTTGATCTGCTGTGGCAGCTGGGGATGGAATCTGGGTAAATCGTAGAGCAACCATGGACCACATGTTTTCTATCGGCGAAAGATCCGGAGAGCGAGGCGGCCAGGGAAGCAATTCAATCTGGCGATTGACGAAGAACCGTTGGACAATCCGTGCCACGTGTGGTCGCGCATTATCCTGTTGAAATATCGCTGTGGGCAAGCCCTGAAGGTAAGGAAAGACAACTGGCTCCAACACCTATGAGATGTAGCGCTGGCTGTTTAAAGAACCAGCAATGCGTACTAGAGGTGTGCGAGAGTGATATCCAATACCGCCCCATACCATAATACCCGGTGCAGGACCAGTGTGGCGGTGCATAACGCAGCTGTTCAGCATCCTCTCTTCACGGTGTCTCCAGACTCGAATGCGACCATCGTGGTGTTGCAGACAGAAGCGTGACTCGTCAGTAAAGACAATTTCATTTCATTCTGCCGTCCACATCCTTCTGTCATCGCACCATTGGCGGCGGAGACGTCTGTGGTTCTGCGTCAAGGGTAAACAAAGCAATGGACTTCTTGCGGACAGACCACTCTGCTGTAAACGGCGTCGAATGGTACGCGCAGACACTGGATGATGCGTTACAGACTGCATGTGCTGTGCTATGGTTCGTGATGTGACTGAGCGATCCGTCACTGCCATGCGCACAATTTGCCTGTCATCACGTGAAGTGGTGCGCAGAGGTGGATGCGATCGAACACGCCGGTCCGTCGTACCCTCCTGCATCCAACGATCACATATCCGCATTACAGTTGTTTGGTTTCCAACACGACTACCGATTTCCCTGAAAGATAATCCACAATCTCGGTAGGCCACTATCCTTCCTCTGTCGAACTCGGATGCTTGATCAAAAGATGATCGCTGTTTTCGACGAGGCATAATTGATCGTTTTTTTGAAAAAACCACAAGAAAAACACAATTGCCGAACTTGAAATCGTCGAAATCTCCAAGCCTTAAATAGTGCTTTGAAGTGGCGCCACAGGCGCGCGTGATGTGCGTCTGCGCTGAAATTATAATCATCTGCATATCTCACCTCCGCTAATGCATGTTGTAAATTTCATGTTATTTGCATGTTTCCTTCAGGGTGTTGCATTTTCAGTGGCCAGCAGTGTATTTGTGGTATTGTAGATTGGTGATGTTTTTATCCATAGTTCTTTTCAATTATATATATATATATATATATATATATATATATATATATATATATATATATATATATATATATATATATATATATATATATATATATATATAATTCATTTCTGTTGTCTGAATGCTTAAGCAGCAGAAAATAATTTTTAACGTTCATTTTTAAAGCCAATAAATCTATGAAAGGAACCCTTTAGTATTTATTGTCCACGTAAAAATACTTTATAAAGCGTTTTAAAATCTGCGTTTGCAGTGTAACGAGTGTCGTCCAAAATCGTAGTTTTGAGAAAAACGGGATTGAAAAAATGCGGCTTTTGTAAAGTCAGTTTTTTTAAGTTTAATTTTTAATTATTTTTTAAAGTAAATTTTTTCAGTTTTATTTTTGTTGAGTAAAGAGTGTCAAGTCCTTGATTGGGACATAACCCAGCCACCTCAACACTAACATGCTTGTGTTTTGTCTCACATATCCCAAATTTTCCCTGATGAATAAAAATATTTAGGAGTGGAATTGGACTTAGCTTTCTGTACCCTGCAGTAGCCCTTGATTTTTAAAACGCGTGATTTGATAACTCATTTTAGCCTATTTTGGACTTAACACCCGTTGCACAGCAAACACCGAATTACTTTTTAACATTTTACTTAATATATATAATAATTCCAACACGTCTTGTATTTTGAACTACGACAATTTTTTTCCCTCTATAAGTAAGTAGAATACGAAAATAATTTTGGAAAATAGGAAAATTATTTTATTCAGCGTTATATTGGAAAAGTTTTTTCTTCTCTTGTTACATTTTGGATTTGTATTTTCTATAGCTTTCGTTTGAGGTTTAGAAATGTGTCAGTGGGAAAATGGTTAAATTTTTTTTGTCTAATTTTGGTTTTGATTTTTTTTTCTTTTCAAGGTTCTTCCTCTTGATGATTGATTTTACATAGATAAAAAGCCTTATATATTAATGTCTTGATTGTTATAATTTCGCTTTTTACAGTCATTTTTGATTAACCACTATAAGTTCAAATACTTGTATTTTATTGTGGAGTTTCTGTTTGAAAGCAATCGAATACGTCTGTGAGGTAAATAGTGTTACTTAGATCCCTATAAAAAAATATTTGGTTTGAAAAATATTTTGTAAAGGATGGCCAGATATGATGATAAGAAGTGGGTATTTGGAGGAATTGCTTAATGTTGGAAATGTCATTTCTTTCGACATCAAAATGAGACTAGTACTTTACCGACGGTATATAGTCACTGACATTAATAACTAATTTCCTCCGATTTTTATAGTACCGTGGGTATTTTGTTTATGCTTGGGATGGTAGATATAAATAAGGTACAATTTTCAAAAATAAATCTGTATGAATATCGGCTTGAATTCACTGTGTGTATTTCGCTTGACGTCCTGTTGAAACATTCAAAATTTTGGATAATTTGGTCGTCAAAATAATTACATAAACAATGAATCCAGATCAAAAGAAATGCGCAATAAGACAACTTAAAACCCTTAAAGAATCAGACAGGGAACCGGTTAAAATCTGATAAGATAAAAAGCTGTGTACTATGGACTGCCGTTTGTTGAAAAAACATGAAAGTACTGGAAATTGAAACATCATAGGAACTAGGAACCGAAATTGGGTTATACTATTAATACCGCTTCTTTTAATGACGGTCCACATGCTTTCCTATGCTTACGTCTAAGATTTCATCAGACCGAAAACATTAGAGTTCTACTTCTAGTTTCGGAAAGCTGGAGACTTTTTCTCCTGTGAACTCCTTCTGTGCGAAACACTTAAGAGTCATCAGCTACGTCCATTGCTCTTCTCTTATGGCTACTCCTTTCTGTCAGGTAGAGGTAAGGAAGGGGTTGTTCACTTTTCTCGTCTGCCGAACGGTCACTTACCTCGACTCCCACCGATCACGTGTTGCATCACCACCCCCCTCTCTGGGTTGAGTTGATATTCTGCTTCTGCTGCCCCTTTTTCCCGCCTTAAACTCTCTCTTCACACGTGGAGAAGATAGGGATTTGATAAGAAGAGGGCGGTTTTTGAGTTTCAACCGTGTTGTGCGTAGGAAAGGTATTTTTTGTGCGTTTTGCGGAACTTTGTGCTCAAGTGTTGTTGAGACTAGAACATTTTTGTAATTTGAAAAAAGTTGGGCTGCAACAGTCGTTGGAAATTAAGACAAGTGTGGATGTTTTGCATAAGCTTCGTAGCCACCCCCCCCCCTCCCTCTCAGTAATATATTGACGCATTTGAAGTGACCTTGTAATTTTTAAATAATTAATATATATATATATATATATATATATATATATTTATATTCAGAAATTTAATTCATTATTAATTAATTGTCATGCGCAGAAACCAAGATTTGGAAGTATTTTATATCTTGTAATCTACAGATTCAGGTAACTGCTCCTGTCGATTATCTGCTTCTCTCATACATAATCGAGGTACTCTTTTGCGTAATTGAAGAGTTGTTTAAAGGAAACTCGATGAAGTGTTTTGCTCTGGCAATGGTTTGAATCTTGGGCTATTCGGAGTTTGAAATGTTTTTCTCCAAAAGAACGTTGTTTTGAAAGCCTTACTGAATTCGTTGTCTTGTTTTCATTTCTGGTAAATGAAACATTAAGTTTAAACTGAATAAATAATGTACGAATATCTAGCAAACTTAAAAATTTATCTAGGAAGAGCATGAAGCTAACATTTAATAAGGTTTAAACTGAAGTGCTTCCTTTTATAAGCTTAATTTTGTATATTTGCTTTATTGTTTAGATTGTAAAGAAAAAGACAGTACATGTGTTTATGTTAAAGAAATGAAGAATGAAAGAACTTCAATGGCAATACAAAAGTTGCTATTTGTTTTTAATTTTTAGATACTCTGTATGAATACAAATTGTAAAGTCGCATTATAGTATTAAAGGAATCTATTCTGCTGTTAAATTAATTTTGTGTAATTCAATTAATGTACACTGTTAACGTAATTAAAGATATTGCTTCAGACTTTAAGAAATTATGCGAATATTTTCTCTTTTGAAAATTTCTATATTTGCAACATATAAGGTAAGTTGGTGTAACTGGGCCCACGTGGTAACTGGGCCATCCTCTCCCATTTTTCCTTTACATATTTGGTGGGAATTCAACACTGTGTGTGTGTGTGTGTGTGTTTTTTCCGGTGTTCGCAACAATCTATATTACAACATTGGTAATTGCTTTGAAAAATTATTTTTAAATGGGGGTAGAATTATTTTTCTTTTTCTAGATATACAAGCATTGGACCCAGTTACCCAGTCACAGATTCCGTTGTTTCTTATGAGAAATAGTCCTGGGTGGTCCACTTACCCCATTTATCAGGGGAACTGGGCCCACCTGTATTTAAAAATATGTACAATATATATATATATATATATATATATATATATATATATATATATATATATATATATATATATATATATATATATATATATATATATATATATATATATATATATATATATATATATTTATATAATAAAAATCAATATCATAGCTTAAACACACTCCCTAAGACTTACTAAAATGTATGTAATACAAAGATTTTTGAAAATTATCCATGTTAGTTTAATTTTAAGTTGTTAAAAGTATAGTATATAAAAAAGTTGAAAATCTATGGTCCATTTACCCCAACTTACCTTAGTCACTAATATACTCCTGATATATGTATGGATAGATGGATAACTTTTTTGAAATGAGAAAAATACATATTTAAGAATATTTACTCATTTATTAGAAAATAGTTAAAACTAAAATCTGAAATTTGAGGGCATTCGTAGCTGTTACAATATCATTGCAACTGTTGCATGAAAAATAACTGTCATTTTTTTTTAAATTTGTCACCTACCAGCTAACCTTTCAGTTTTTATTTGCCACTGACGTCAAATCCGGAGGACTCTTTAGGGATCTTGATTAGAAATTAACTCGACGAATTTGGCGTTATTCGCACACCAAGTTTTCTTTCTATTTAATGTTACAATTACAAAATTATTTATGTCAAATTTTTAATTCTGTTAAAAAAAAGTTTTAGACAATGACACACCCCATTTCTACATTTTCTTCTGTCCCAAACAGGTTAGATTTTGTTTGTTCCGAACCTCCACTGGTTTGTTTTGTTAATTTATGATTTAATCTGTTTTAGTTGTAAGGTGAGAGAAAACTGTTTCCAATAAATACCTTAACATGTACCTTGCATACCTTTGCATTTGCGGAAGAAACAATTTTTCATGTTGGGAAATAGCTGACCATGAAAAAAATCCTCTTCCCCAAAGTCTGCAGATATGGATTGCATGTTCATGACTTCTTGTGTTTTTGTTTGTTGTAAACGAAAAACAAGTGTATAATTACACATTTGGTTCTTCTCTGGAAGACTTTTTTTTCTGTCTGAAAACAGCTAATGAAAAAACGTCCAATGATCTGTACTCTTGTAAGCTCTCTCTTCGCTAACAGGCTGAAGTTGGGTGATTTTTTTCCTCCCGAGTCGGCCCACCCCCTGGGCCTGGGACCACTGGTGCATGCGAGGTCGTTGTCCTGCCCATTCCCCACAGAACTAAGGGGGAAAAGGACCAACTCTTAAACGTTCATTGGGTAGAAACCTCAAAGTGCAACTTAGACGTCATTGGCTCCCCGAATGATGAGGACCCCATACGGGAGGGAAAGTTTCTCAATTATCTGGGAGATATATAAATATGTATCGTGTGACTTTGTGCTGCTCAGAAATCGGTTTGTTTCCCATTTAGTGTGATTTATTTTGCGTGACGTAAAATAAATATTGAAGTAATAAATTTAAGAACTTGAGATGAAATCTAACATATGTATATTTAGATTAGATTTTAAAACTTTTAAACTTTGTTATTTTTCCGTAGACCGACTATTTTTTTTAATGCATGCAATGCGCATAAAATGAAAGCGTTTTTTGACGTAAAGAGTGTAGGTGTAAATATATAGCGTACGGGGCATTTATTTTATTTATTATTTATAACTCAGTGATGTATCAAATTAAAATTTGGTAGTCATTGTGGGCAGTATTATTTTAATTAACATTAAAGGAAATTTTAACATAGGATTACGTTACTCCATAACGGTCTTGCGGAAAGAAAAATTTTAGACACTAAAACTGTCCTTGCTTGGTCTGCTGTACCCCAAGAACTCATCCAAAGTCTCTTTGAATCAATGCCGAGGCGTGTGGCAGTGGTGATCTCCAACAATGGCGGCTACTCTGGCTACTGATTTTGGCAGGAACCACACTTCACAGAAGTCTATAAATTTAATCATTTGATACTCGGTCAACATGTTATCTACAAAATAAATTTTGTTGTGATATCTCTTGTCTTTCTTGGTGTTGCAATTTGGGTGGCCAGCAGTGTATAAAGCTATACGAAAAATATGTTTAAAATAAATATTTCCTTAGTAAAATGCAAAACGCAGCACTTTCCTTGGAATGCAATATAAAATCCAAACGTATCAAAATTCAAAAACGATCTGTCCAGTCCAGTGATTTTCAACCGGTGTGTCGCAAGAAATTTTAAAACATATAATACCTAGCTATTTAGTCTGGGGCACTGACCTCGTTTTCCTTAGATTTCCAAATAAAAAATATAAAACAATTAATAAGCAATTTAAAACGACTTAAGATGAAAATGAAGATTTAAGAGTATGCCCGTCCTCAATCCGACCTCGCAAAAAACATTCTAAAACAATGTCAATCTTAGGCATCTCATTATATTTAAATGCAAGTAAATTAGAGAAAATGATAGATTTTTTTTTCAACAAAGTATCATAAATTGTTCCAAAAAGATTTTTCGAAAAACTACCTTGGAGCAAAAAGGGTAAGTAAATACTAATTTCATTTCATTTATTTTATTTTTTATATATTTTTTGTGTAAATCAAAAAAACTTTTTTTTTTTTTTTTTTTTTTTTTGGGGGGGGGGGTGTCAAATCGGTAAAATATATATTAGATTTTTGGGCGTTCTGTAAAATTTTAGTAACTGATTTAAGTATGCAATGAAATTAAAGACGTTGAAAATTCCCTGGTTCAGTGAAGTGGAAATATACTAATACTTACAAAATTTCTGGACCTAGAGCTCAATTTCTGAGAAACTTTGAGGCTGGCTGATGAATGTACTACCATAGACATTATTTATAGTGATTAGAAAGAAAAACCATTATATATATATATATATATATATATATATATATATATATATATATATATATATATATTAAAAAAACTAAATTTTGAATTTTGTAGCGAATGCTAATCTCATGCAGCCATCCAAGAGGAAGAGAGCAGGAAAAAAATCGCTTACAGAAAATAAAATAATTAACCATCGAGTAACTTCCTCCTCCAAATAGCGATGGGTTGGCGAGCTACCGATAAGCGCATTACATTACTGACACACTAAGCGAGACCTTGAGCCTGACATACAAGATCCGTCTGAATCATGTAACTGAATCGTGGAAAAATGCAACGGCTTTTTCCTTCCCGGAGATTTCTTCCTTTCATAATAAACTCATATTCCCAAAATGTTTAGCTAGTGAGTACTTGCGCGAAAGTAGGCGTTTAGGCATGTTATCGTTTTTTCCCCC
>CAJRAI020000380.1:0-10244 GCA_907164885.2 Dolomedes plantarius
AAAAAAAGTATTTCCACATCTTGTTCTAAAATTTCACGTTCAACCAGAATTTTGAACAAAAAGTCTCGTAGGAGCAACATGAGCCCACAGTAGTGGGAAGATTTTCTTACTACTAGATTGTTTACATGAGTAGCACTTTATGGATATGTTTATGAGAAAGAAAGAAGGGCAAAATACAGAAGGTTGTCTTAACTTAACACTTTTTCTCGTATAAATGATAAATGAAACAATGAACATATTAGTTACGTACATCCAGTTACGTAAATAAATAAATAAATAAATACCGGGTGGCCATAATTAAACTGACAGTGCTCACAGTGTTCTGTAGCGCGATCTATTTGACGCCACATTTTGTAGGAAGATTAAACAAGACGGGGGACGAAGGATTCCGAGAAAAAATAAATTAGTTCCAAAAGTCACCGCTAGGGGAATATTTGGCGCTGTGTAATAGAAAATAGAGTGTTAACAAATGCAAATTAATACGGAATAAAATTACCTTTTATTATGCACATTTTCTTATTTAGTTCAAGTGCAATATGGCAACACTTTTAAAAAAGCGTAAAATCTACATAAACACCGATAAAGTCTCGTGATCTGCAATATCACGTACGCTGAGCAGAAGTTCTTTATTCAAATTTCACGTTACATCCATTGGCACAGTGCCAGCTGCTTGGGATTTAAAAGGCAATGTGTTACGTTTCGAATCAATCGGATTGAAAGTTTATGTGCAATGTCTCCTTCTTTAGTCGAGCGTGCGTTACTGGTCAAATTCTTTTACCTCAACCAGTGCAACGCGTCAGCCGCTCTTCGTGCTTTTAGAACGCACAAAAAAATGCGTAAAGGTAACGGTCCTGTGTCAGTTAATGGGCTAAAAGCAATGGTTGCGACGTTTGAGAAAACAGGTTCTCTGAAGGTTCGGTCAGGCAGAGGACGAAAACCTGTACCACAGGATACAATCGAAGCAGTTGCCACGGCGATTGTCGACAGAGGACCAGACAATATTGCTGCCACCTCTAGCGCTCGTGGATTAGCTCGGAATATGGATATGCCTTACAGTACGGTATGGAAAATCTTACGAAAGATTATCAACTTCTATCCGTACAAGATCAGCCGTGTACAGGAGTTACTGTACCCCGACCATGATAAGCGATTGACTTTTGCTCTCACCTTTCTTGCCAGAATGGAGGTGGATGATGCTTGGCCGTGGAAAATCTTATGGGGAGACGAGGCCCACTTTTACCTGCATGGAACTATGAATACCCAGAACTGCCGAATTTGGGATGACAAATCACCACATGCAGTCACAGAAATTCCCTTACATTCACCAAAGGTAACTGTTTGTGGGTTCACAGCGGAATTTATCGTAGGTCCATTCTTCTATGAGAACATTACCCCGACAGGACCGGAAACCTGTTCTGTTACCAGAGAGAAATATCGCCACATGTTGAACAGCTTTGTCATTCCGGCACTTCAGCAAAGACAATGCCTGGGGGAAATCATTTTCATGCAAGATGGAGCCCCTCCACACGTTGCTGTACGGGTGCAACAACTGCTACGACAGAAATTCACAACAGAAAGAGTCATTAGCCGCTACTTTCCAACTGCATGGCCACCTCGGTCGCCTGATCTTACCCCATGCGACTTCTGGCTATGGGGTTACCTTAAGTCCAAGTTCTATCAAGGAGTGGTCCAGGACCTGGCTACGTTGAAGGATAACATATCACGGACTGTACGGGAGATTCCTGCAGACATGTTACTTTCTGCTGTTGTGCATACTGTGCACAGAATGCAATATGTGGTCCACAACAACGGCAGCCACATTGAACCTCATTTGAATGCAAAATAAAAGGTAATTTCCGTATTGATTTGCATTTGTTAACACTCTATTTTCTATTACACAGCGCTAAATATTCCCCTAGCGGGGACTTTTGGAACTAATTTATTTTTTCGCGGAATCCTTCGTCCCCCGTCTTGTTTAATCTTCCTACAAAATGTGGCGTCATTCTCGCAAATAGATCGCGCTACAGAACACTGTGTGCACTGTCAGTTTAATTATGGCCACCCGGTATATATATATATATATATATATATATATATGTGTGTGTGTGTGTGTGTGTATATGTATATATATATATATATATATATATATATATATATATATATATATATATATATATATATATATATATAATATTAAAAAACTAATAATTTCTTAATTCAACACTCTTAACATTTAAAAACTATTAATTCCTCACTTTACTATTCAAAATTACATACCCCTTTATTAATCCCTTAAAACATTCAATTCCCTTTGGGCAGTCACGTTAAATTCCATTATTACAGCCTTAGGCAAAATCATTCAAGATGGCTGTCTTTTTTAACTAAAGAGACGCTGCATGGCGTCAGTACAAGTTTAAATCAGTTCTGCACATCAACAACAACTCTAAACCAATCAACTATTAAGACACACCCTTTAATCACGTGATGGACTGAAGTTTATATAATACTTGTTACCCGGAAGTAGAAGGGATTCCTGTACTTTCTCTTGCCGCATCCATACCGGCGGAGCGGTCGGTGATCTCAATAGTTCGTGAAAGTTGTGTTATCATTTGTATCCGAGGGTCGAGATGAAATGCGGGAATGGACCTAAACATTTGTGATGCACGGCCGGGCGACAAGATGAACCATTACTGAAAACTATGCCACTCAGCCCTTCATTCGTCGGCCCGCGTTCGTGTTATTACATATATATATATATATATATATATATATATATATATATATATATATATATATATATATATATATATATGTATGTATGAAATAATTAGGGGAAGAAGAAGGACGGCTTGTAGTCGCATAAGTCGTAGCGAGTGGCGAAGGAAGGAAGTCCAGGCAGAACAAACATAAACTCCACATAGCTGGTATACGTCTTTTATTACACAGTACTTAGATGAGGAAATCTACTCTGTGACTCAAACACTGAACTTCCAGTATGGAACGGATATATCGCGCAGTAGACGGGGAACGGGGTGGCCCCGCAATTTGGCAGCTCAAAATTGTCACATCCTGATGGTTTGATGGTTCGAACACAAAAGCTTCAGAAAGGGAGCCAAGATCTGCCAGGTATGGGCGCACTGACTTTTTAATTGGCCAGAAGCGAACACATGACCCTAGCGCGTCATATCGGATGATGGTTTTCGAATGTTCCACGCCGTTCGCGATATATAACTGTTATATAAGCTTTGGCCGCACGTGCCTTTGGGTAAAAACTAATAAATTACTTCGGTTTGGATTTAGGTAGAAATAAAGAAAGAGGGATTGTGTTCTATTGCGTTAGGATGAAGATTTTGGAAAGGGCGTGTTAAACAATAAAAAGGGTTTTAAATTTATTTCATGTACATATATATATATATATATACAGGGACGTGCTTAGGGTTTTAGCGGCCCTGGGTGAAAAGCATTTACTGGCAATCAAATTTCTCTACGTACTGAGTAATGGATCTGGTAAGACAACCCCGATTGATAATCAAGGTTTTACTATAACTGAATTGAAGATAAATCATGTTTTACTAACCGAGAAATTTTTCGAACCGAAAGGGTAGTTTGTCAATTAAAATTCTTTCTGCGATTCTTTTCAAAAAATCGAAACATATATTTTTTTATAAGTCGAATTGTAGAAACCGAGAAAAATGAGGGATTTCTTAAAAACCCGTAACGTTTAGAAAAGTGTTGCGATGATGAATAAAAATGGCGGCTCAAAATTTTTAGCGGCCCTGGGCGGTTGTCCAGTTTGCCCACCCCTAAGCACGGCCCTATATATATATATATATATATATATATATATATATATATATATATATATATATATATATATATATATATATATATATATATATAGTGACACTTCTATATGGCGGCGAGTCATGCTTCCGAAAAAAAGTGTCTGTTACGAGGGGTGACCGTGGAACAGATGTTTCTTCCATTAGATTGGCTTTATGGAGTTTCAAATCGATTCTGAACAAAGAATGGCCGTTTAGAGGCCGTCGAAAATGAATGGCCAGCTAGAGAAATTTCACTGTATAAATTCATCGGCATTTCGGGTTTTAATGTGTGAATAATTTCCATAGTTTGTTGTTTAAACTCAGTATTAGGCGTTAAGACAACTAACTGCTTAAGCGCAGTCATTCGTAATACTTCGCATAAAGAAATCTCAAGGAGTAATGTCAGGAGATCGGGATGGCCAGCGATCTGTTTCTCCTATGACTTGTAAAATGTTCATCCAGGAAAGTCCAGATAATCAATTTCAGAGTGGCTATGTTTCATCTTGTCGAAATTAAATGTAAATTTTATCGGAGTGACCTGTTGTGGTATGTGATAACATGCCTGTGCTAACTTTGCCGGGCGGTTACGCTCTGAATATTCAGTGTATTTCACAACAATTGAAATGTATAAAACAATAATTTTTCTTGCAGGTTCCCTAGGGACCATGAAACGTTGCCAGACCATTTTTATTTCACTGATTTCGAGAGACACCATAGTGAAATAGCATCATATCATCTTGACAAGTAAGCATAAGATCCTTTTTGTTTCTCGGAAGTTAAAGAACGTTTTCGAAACGTTTTTGCTTTAACTACAGAACTACCAAACCAGTCGTTTTGTCCGATTTTAAGGTTGGTAGAAAGGCTGGAGTACGGCCCTCTCTACCCTTTCCACCAAATTAGGCACTGAATAATTTGGTAACCTCCTCCCAGCTGTTCTTGACAAATATCTAGTGCTTTTTGTTTAAACTTGGGTACTTTTTTGTAATTTTTTAAGGATTAAAAATGCGATTTTGAGCAGAATTTTTGGGCTTGAAATTATATTTTTAACTTTAAGTATTGAAGTAATCATATTTTTTGAAATACGTTGATTTAACCTTTTGACAAATATTTTCACTGAAATATACATTTTGGATGATTTTGGACTATTTAAATGTTTAGCATTGAAATATAGCATGCTGTTACATCCTGGATTATATGAGTGGTACAGGATCAAAACTAGTAATCTCCACTTTTCAATGTTTTTTTTTCAAATTTGAGTTAAGGATATTTTCACTGAAACATAAATTTTGGATGATTTTGGACTATTTAAATGTTTAGCATTGAAATATAGCATGGTCTTACATCCTGGATTATATGAGTGGTACAGGATCAAAACTAGTAATCTCCACTTTTCAATGTTTTTTTTTCAAATTTGAGTTAAGGATATTTTCACTGAAACATAAATTGTGGATGATTTTGGACTATTTAAATGTTTAGCATTGAAATATAGCATGCTGTTACATCCTGGATTATATGAGTGGTACAGGATCAAAACTAGTAATCTCCACTTTTCAATGTTTTTTTTCAAATTTGAGTTAAGGATATTTTCACTGAAACATAAATTTTGGATGATTTTGGACTATTTAAATATTTAGCATTGAAATATAGCATGCTGTTACATCCTGGATTATATGAGTGATACAGGATAAAAACTAGCAATCTCTACTTTTCGGGGTTTTTTTTAATTTTAGTTTATTATATTTTTCTTCAAAGTTGAGTTAAGGATACTTTCTGACAGTATTTCAATCCGTCGAAAACGAAAATTCTTGAAAAATAGCCTACTAATAACAAAATAATAATGTGGGAATTTTTCTAAAAGTAACGTTGAATTTACATATTCAAAAATGCATAAGATATAGTTCTTTGCTCTTCCCCGAAAATAAAATGGTCTGGTGGAGATTGTTAGTTTTGATCCTAGACCACACATATTTTCCTCAATTTTTATTGAATTTTAGCGTAGTTTTATTTAAATATTTGTCATTTAACATGCGGTTTTGGAAAAATTTGGCTCTAGGTGTTTATTTAATACTCACTTTACTTTCATTAAAATATTTTGTACAAGAATGCGGATTTTTACACAATATTTTTAAAACTTCATTACTGAAAGTATCGAGATATTTTGGATCTGTTTCATCAACAGTTTTCATTATACCATCACTAGCTGAATACCCATGTTTCGCTACGCAACTCATTCAAATTAAATTCAACGGTCAATGTATGCAATTAATGCCAAATATAATATATTTATAATAAATACAACGGCCATTGTATGTAACTAATGCCAAAAAAAATTAAATAAATATATAAATATATATATATATATATAAGAAAATCGTCACGGATATTTTTATACACAAAATAATGTAGAAGAAAATATTCAAATTAAATACAACGGTCAATGTGTGCAGTTAATTTGTATGTTTAATATCCATAAAACATACTAATTTGAATTAAATTCTTTGAAAACTTCCATCTCAATAAGTCTAGAGGTTAAATTTTATCTTTTACCGTATTTTAATATTATTTTGTCAATTTATTTCGTTGTTATGCACGTGACGCAAAATTAATTTAAAGTATAACAAAAAGAAAAGAAACCACGTGATCAGCATTTAATAAATTAAATTCTAAAAATTAATCTTTAAAAATTCACCCAAAATCAGAAAATGGAAGTAAAGATTCGAAAAAGATTTCATTTTATAGGAATTTCTATGATCTTACCTCTTTTTATGATTTCATAACCCTAAAATTATTATTTTAAATGCAAACTTACAAATGTTAGAAAAACAGCTTAAAAATTTAATTTTAAAAAATCTAAGAAGAATTTTTCAAAAATCTTTCTTAGTGCATCCCTGCAATATAAGAAGAATCGCCATGCAAAATTTCAGCCCTTTAGGTCCAGCGGTATGGTCTGTGCGTTATCTGTCAGTCAGTTACGGAACTGTTTTATATATAGAGATTATAAGAAGGATTTGGACATTTTGTTTGTTTCTCAAATTGCACTTTGCTATTTCAATGGTCGCAAGTAGAGATTCAAAGACTAGAATGATCCAACAGTAGAATAATTCAAATAAATATCCTTAAAAAATGTGTCTCTTAATTCGAAGATTAATCTTTTGATGCGAAACGAAATTAAAAACATTAATTAGCGTGTGGTTGGAATAAGGTCACCAAGAGTCGGAAGTCGCCAAATTCGCACCACGATGTGGTGTATGCCATACCCATAATGACATAAATAGGTATATCTTATTTATCAGTAGTTCTACAGCTAAAAAGCATCAATATTATTATTATATATTTTCCGTTTATAATTGTAATTTTTATAATTGTGTAGTTCTTATTTACATCTCAACGTTTATTTTTTATGTTGATTTACCCCCTGAATTACAATATATACAGTCGAACCTCCATATATCGAACTTCCCCATATCGAAATTTTCTATATATCAAAATCTTAGCAAATCTCCATGTTCATTACATAGAAAAACTGTTTCTATAAAATGAAAAAAATCTCTATATATCGAAATTTTTTTTCAAGACCTATTGGGAGATTTTATTCCTCTTTAGAATAAAATCTCCCAATTTTTGGCGTTTGAAACAATACGTCGTTCAATTTTCGGAAAGTGTCCCTGATGAAGTTTTTAGTGGACTGAATATATGCGAACATTTCTTTGAACATTTCGCAAAACTGGCTGTTCAGCAATATATTCGTGGTTTTTTTTTTTTAAAGAATGTAAATGTGATCATTGTAACCACTGTCTAGATTATTGTTTTTTTTATTTAGTTTATTAACTTTCATTTAATATGATTCGCATATAAATTAGAAATGGAGTTTCGTATACGAAAATTAGCTTTAATTTTAATGTTTTAGGAGAATTATGATAACACTAAGACCAATTCTATATATCGAAATTTCTATATATCGAATTTTTTTCTGGCAATTTGCTACTTTTATATATGGAGGTTCGACTGTATTTTCTTTTTGAAATGATTTCTAAAGAAGATTTGCCCCTAGACCAAATAATTAGCTCAAAATTAAAAGCAATAAATTAGTTCAAAATAAATCATTGAAGCCATTTCACTGAAAAGAAGCAATTTTTTTTTAACCTTTAGAATTACGAATTTTACAGGAAATAAAGAGACTAAAAATCTCTCTTCATAAATCATCGTACAGGCACTTCACAGATTATTTCCACTAGAAAATTGCAATTTTATTCCGATAATTTTATACCTTTATGGTCTTTTGAAACTCAATTAAGAAATAACCCGTTTGTTTCAGAGCGGGAGTCTTTTATATTCATTAATTTCTCTCCTCTGCTGGGTGAATTAGCGTGTCCTCTTCAGTAATACCCTGGGATACAAAAGATTTAAATCTATAAAGATGGAGGAAAACAGTTCTAATTAAAAGTAGGTTTTGTTAGAAAAAAGTTAAACCCAGATAATAAAAAGAAATAAGTTCCTCCCGAGTTGTCTGGATACTTCTTAAGCTGTGGATGAATTATTTATGTAAAGCACACGCACTTGAATAAAGTAAAACAAGTGCGGGCAAATAAATTTTATCTGCAATTATTTCGAGCTTATCTAGGAACGGATGGTCTTTACTTCACACTGCAATAAATTAGTTTACGGTTTTGTAAGTAAGAAGTGAATAGAAGAGGAGAATTCTAACGGGAAAGATAATCAGAGTGAAAAATTACTTTACATGTTTTTTATTTTACTTATAAGGAAATCAAATATTCGTTACTTTATATAAGTTAGTGTACTGTAAAGATGTTCAGTATAATAGGAGCTTAAATATTTTTTGTGCTAGGTTTTGATATGTACGTACACACACACGCACACACACATATATATATATGTATGTATGTATGTATATATATATGTATATACATATATATATATGCATATATATATATATGCTTACATATATATATATATATGCATATATATATATATATATATATATATATATATATATATATATATATATATATATATATATATATATACACACACATTGAAGTGCCACTGAATTAGGGATACCTACCTAGTAACGAGTTGGGCCTCCTCTGGCCTTGATAACGGCTGCCACACGACGAGGCATAGATTCAACAAGTTTCTGGAAACGTTCCACGGGAATGGCTTGCCAAATATTGGCTAAAGCTGTCCATAATTCAGTAAGGTTCTTTGGTGCTGTGTGATGGCCTTTCACGCCTTGTTCCAAAGCATCCCAAAGATGCTCAATAGGATTTAAGTCTGGGCTTCTATGTGGCCAATTCATGACAGAGAAGTCAGAGGAATGCTCATCCAACCAGCCAGTAGCCAACCGGGACTTGTGAGAGGTACAGTTGTCTTGCTGGAAAACTCCATTACCGTGCGGATAACAGAACAGCATAAACGGATGGAGGTGATCACCCAGCAACTCTACGTACCGAATTGCATTGAGGGAGGTTGGTACACGCACCAAAGATCCCAAACTGTGCCACGAAAAAACACCCCAGACCATGATTGAGCCACCATGCCCTTGTATAGTTCCAGCCAGGCATGCAGGATCCATGGCTTCATGAGCCTGACGCCATATTCTCAGCCTCCCGTCGGCGTTAAGTAGTCGGAATCGAGACTCATCACTCCATGCTACTCGTTTCCAGTCCTCTACACTCCAGTCTCTGTGCTCTCTTGCCCAGTCAAGACGTGCAGCCCGATGGCGAGTATATAGCAATGGTACTCTCGTAGGTCGACGGCTCCCGAAACCTATACGGTGAAGCGAGCGTTGCACAGTCCGTTTACTGACTGAACGACTGGCACCGTCATTAAACTGGGTGGTAATTTGAGCTCATGTTTGGCTTCGCTGGCTACGGACAATACGCCTGAGCCGTCTCTCACCACGCACTGTCAAGGCTAATTGTCCTTTGCAGTTTGCCCGATCGCTAGTTTTTTTTTTTCACCATGTATTCTTGGTATACTCTTGACACTGTCGACCTTGAAAATCCCAGCTGTCTGACGATTTCGGAAATTGAATGGCCCATGCGTCGCGCACCTACGATTTGTCCGCGATCGAAGGCGTCTAAATCAGGCAGTTTACTCATACTGGCAATTCCAGCAACTAATTCAGAACAACCACAGTACGGGCTATATATGCAGTTACCGCAGCGCCCTCACTTGCGAAAACATGATGCGCAGCGCTACACAATTTGCATAGGCTTTGCTATCCCTAATTCAGTGGCACTTCAGTGTATATATATATATATATATATATATATATATATATATATATATATATATATATATATATATATATATATATATATATATATATATATATATATATATAGAGAGAGAGAGAGAGAGAGAGAGAGAGAGAGAGAAAGAAAGAAATAGATAGAT
>CAJRAI020000381.1:0-10108 GCA_907164885.2 Dolomedes plantarius
CCATGTTGAGGTCGAGAACCTTCACACCTGTATACAGTACATAACAGGATTCGATATTTTTCTGGAAAGCTGGTCACCCATAAAAATACACAAAAGAATAAATTAATACATATATTTACAAAAATATGAGGACTTATTTCTGAGAAATGAAAAAAAATTGCCTTGTACAATAAAACTTGACTTCATTTCTCAAATGACAAAATCGAGAATATTTTGGCTGATTAAAATATCACAGGTTGCACATAAGGTACAAAAAAAAGCATATTCAAAGAAACTCACAAATGAAAAAAACTGATAGATGATGTTTCCTGCAATTCAGGCAAAGTGTGAAACAAAACTTAATATTGACTATTGCTAGGTTATTTACAATGGTATATGGGAGAACCAAATGATTTTAATTGCATATTATTATATTTTATATCAATAAAGTGGTTAAATTAGCATTTTACTTTACTATTGGTAGACTCAATAATAACAGAACTTTAGAATTAAGAGTGAAAACCATTATCAGCTTATAGAGGTTAAAGAAACAAGGTTGTGCATAATTAACAGATATATTATGAATGGAGTCATTTCACAGATATTAAAACTTTAAAAAGATACAGAGGTATACCATATGCAGCAAGAGTCCTAGTCCACACAGGAAGACAGGCAGAAGAAGAGTTGGACGTGCCAATCGCTGGGTTGTCCATCAACTGGAGAAGACGTGCGTGCAAACATCTTTACCAGAACTTCATTTCCTCGGCCTGAGGTTGTAGGGGCAGGGCTTCTTCACTGCAGTATGAATTTCTGGCATCTTGGGGTCTGTTGTAGTTTCTGGCGGTGGAGGACTGGCATGGGTGAGACCAATAGGGACCTGAAGTGGAGGTGATTCTATCTGGAGCTGAGGAGTTTCCAGCAGCATGGATGGGTGGTGAAATGAGGACTGCTCGTCTGCTAGACTTGCTTCTGGGACCTGGAACTCATCGTCTGGAGCAGGAGGAAACAGTTCTCCATCAGGAAAGTACCCCTCAGTGGCATCCATGGAATGGTCATCCTCTGGAACCCTTGAAAGACTGGAGTCCAGCACAGGATCTGAAGGATTGGACACTGGAACAGGCATCTGGGCAACTGGATGAAAAGAACTAGGGCACACAAAATTATTAGTAGTGGGAGATGGATTCGTCTGTCTTTCTATTAAATGCACTTTACGAGCTGGGGCCTTTATCAGCCTGTTCACATGGATGAGCGAAGCCTGTGATATTCTATCTTTAAGTGGTCGAATGACCACAGTCACATTCGATAGGAATTTCTCAATTGCAAATGGTCCCTTGAGAAATTGGGTGAAGTGAGTTTTATATTTCACATAAACAATGTCACCCTCCTTTAGCTTTGTGTCTCTTCTTGCTCTATTGAGCTTCCTGTGAGAGTTTGCTTGACTTATGGATGTATTGCTGAAGCACAGTGACCAAATGGCTTTAGTTTGTGCCACAATATTATTAATGAGGGACCCTTTGTCAAGATGAGGAAAGTCATCGAAGAACCTCTCAGAATCAGTCAACAGGGCTAAAGCTCTTCCAAAATGGACGACTGCAGGGGAGTGACCTGTCGTAGAGTGGATGGTAGAGTTGTATAGTGAGGCATGTATTAGGATGGCTGTGTCAAATGGTACTCCTTGGGCTTGCAAAGTTGAGATCGACGACTTGATAGAGACATTAATCCTTTCAGAGATTCCATTTGCCTCAGGATGGCCAGGTGAAGAGTGTGCCAATCTGATTCCAGCCATATCCAATAGCCTTTTGAATACCACAGAGGTAAATTGTGGGCCAAGATCTGTAAGAATATGGCTTGGTCTGCCAAACATGGCAATGTACCTAAATATAGCCTTGGATACTCTGTCAGCTGTGGTTGTCGGCATGTCCTCTAAGACCAAAAAGCGACTGAAGTGGTCAATTATGGTGAGGACTGAGTGACCATTGCGGAAGGGACCAACAAGATCAAGTGATACAAGTTGGCCTGGTGCAGTAGGAAGTGGTGCAGACTGGACTGGAGCAACCGCCACCCTTCTTTTCTTGTGGAGTATGCATTGTGTACATGAGGCAACATAGTTGGCACAATCAATGCATGTGCCTCGCCACCAATACTTTTTGGCGAGAGCCTCGTACGTCTTTGCAAGTCCAAAGTGGGACAAATGAGCCAAGCGAAGTGCCTTTGGCCTGAGAGCTGACGGTAATACAATGTACTCTTCTCTTGATAATCCTGTCTTTCCAGCGTAAAATAATAGGTTTGACTCTGGGTGCACAAAAAAGTTCTTGGGCACATCCTTCGCCCTGTTGATTAACTTGTTGAAAATTTCTGAGAGTTCCTCATCCCTGAGCAGTTCCTTCAAGATTGTTGCTGAAGAGATTTCATTCTCTGGGTCAGCAACTTCTGATGTTATGATGCTGAATACCTTTTGTAGCTGCTTTGCAGCTTCAGAATTTAATTCAGAGGTTGAACTATGTGTGTTTACATCTTGAGGAGTGGTGGAGGAGTGTGAGGAGGCAGCAAAGGGAGGCAAATTAGGTTTAATATGAACATTATTAATTGTGAACAGCCATGCCATGCTCCTCGCTCCACTTTCAACACCACCTTCAAAAGTCAACACCTTCCAACGCGTCCAAGGGCTCTCTGTCGTTACATTACGAAGCTAGCCATGACTTGCGCCAAGCTGTACTTCGCACCTGCGCAATACAGACTCAATACACCAGATTTGCCGTGCATCGCCTTTCATGGCAATAACTGATTTTTCTTTTCTGCCAATATATGGCGGTTATGAGAGACAGTTATAAAGACCTGAATATTAATAGATATACTCCATGAGTCTTTATAACAATACTAAAGAATATAGTACAGTTAATAGTACAGTTTGAGGAACATATCTTTTACTTTATTTTAATATTTTTTTGGATAATGTCCAATCGTCTGCCGCATTAGCAAGAAAAAAAAAATTTTTTTTGTCCATTTCGTTGTTAAATGACGATAAATTTATTTAAAGTACCAGAAAAAGAAATCACATGATCAGCGTTTAATAAATCAAATTGTAAAAATTAATCTTTAAAAATTTACCAAAAATCAGAAAATGGAGGTAAAGATTCGAAAAAGATTTCATTTTAAAGGATGTTTTATGATCTTTTTTGTGATATAAATTTTATAACCCTCAAATTGTTATTTTAAATGCAAACATAAAAAAAGTTACAAAAACAGCTTAAAAATTTAATTTTAAAAATCTGAGAAGAATTTTTCAAAAATCTTTCTTAGTGCACCCCTACACTATAAGAAGAATGGCCATGCAAAATTTCAGCCCTTTAGGTCCAGCGGTTTGGTCTGTACGTTGTATGTCAGTCAGTCAATCAGTTAGTCAGTTACGGAACTGTTTTATATGTATAATATGTGTAATATGTGTTTTATATGTTTTATATGTGTAAATTGTAGGGTTGAAAGTTGGTAAAATCAAAATTTTGTGCAATATATTTAATTTGTCGATTAAAAGTAGTTTTTTTCTAAAAATTAATTTATTTCACTTGAAAAGCTAAATATTTTATGCTCGCTGTTTGTATTATTATTACTATCTTTAAATTGTAACGTTAATTCATGCACGAGCATTATTTTCTTATGCTTTTTTTATTATTATCTTTATAATAGCTTTATTTTCATATGGTTTTAAACAACTATCGTTTTTATTCATATTATGTTGGGTTTTTATTAATTAAAAATTAAGGGTAGTTAATTTCGATTCCGGAAGTTCTTATTATCTTTATTTTCATATGCTTTTTCATTTACGAATTATTCAAATGTTGGTTAAAAATCTTTTGTGTAATTTATACATTTGTATGTGTTTAATTATTGAAATTAATAAATTTATATTTCTTTAGAGGATGTTTCAGTTTTTAGTGGTACTATGGTGAAAGGCTGAATCTACCAAAATTCTGAGGAGTTTATTATGGAGAGAAAAGGAATTTAATATTTAGAGGAAGTTTATAGGAGTTAAATGTGGAGAGGAGTTAAATGGTTTGCAGCCCTCAATCAAACACTTCGTTTCTTAAGAGGTACGTTGGAGTCATATCACGGTTCTATTGGAAATTTCTGCTAAACCTGTAATTTCAGCTTCTTTTTTTTTGCCCCAATGATGAAAGGCTAAATCTAGCTGAATTCTGAGGAGTTTATTATAAACTTATATATTTTGACATTGGGTTTTCCTTTTATTCATGTGTATAAGATTTCACGTGGTTTTTTCTATGTTATTTATACTGTGTTTAGTTTTAAATTAATTTTGGTTAACAAACATTAGAGAATTTGACATTTTTACTTTTCAGATTTTAGTACTACAATGATGAAAGGCTGAAATTCTGAGAGGTGTATAACATTTCACATATATTTTTTCTGTTATTTATACTGTGTTAATATTTAAATTGATTTTGGTTTACAAACATTCTTAAAATCCCGGGCATTGCCGGGCATTTCAGCTAGAATTACAACGTTTGAACAGAATGAACAGAACAACGTCTGTGTCGGGTCCGCTAGTATATATATATATATATATATATATATATATATATATATATATATATATATATATATATATATATATATATATATATATATATATATATATATTATATATATATATACTATATCTATATATATATATATATATATATATATATATATATATATATATATATATATATATATATATATATATGTATATATATGTATATGTATATATGTATATGTATATATATGTATATATATATATTATATATATATATATATATATATATATATATATTATATATATATATATATATATATATTATATATATATATATATATATATATATATATATATATATTATATATATATTATATATATATATATATATATATATATATATATATATATATATATATATATAATATATATTTATATATATATATATATATATATATATATATATATATATATATATATATATATATATACACACTGCTGGCCATTGTAAATGCAACACCCTGAAGGAAACATGCAAATAACATGAAATTTACAACATGTATTAGAGGAGGTGAGATATGCAAATGATTAGAATTTCACCGCAGACGCACATCACGTGCGCCTGTGGCGGCACTTCAAAGCGCTATTTAAGGCTTGGAGATTTCGACAATTTCAAGTTCGGCAATTGTGTTTTTCTTGTGGTTTTTTTCAAAAAAACGATCAAGTATGCCTCGTCGAAAACAGCGATCATCTTTTGATCAAGTATCCGAGTTCGACAGAGGAAGGATAGTGGCCTACCGAGATTGAGGATTATCTTTCAGGGAAATCGGTAGTGGTGTTGGACGAAACCAAGCAACTGTAATGCGGATATATGATCGTTGGATGCAGGAGGGTACGACGGACCAGCGTGCTCGATCGCATCCACCTCAGCGCACCACTTCACGTGATGACAGGCAAATTGTGCGCATGGCAGTGACGGATCGCTCAGTCACATCACGAACCATAGCACAGCACATGCAGTCTGTAACGCATCATCCAGTGTCTGCGCATACCATTTACGCCGTTTACAGCAGAGTGGTCTGTCCGCAAGACGTCCATTGCTTTGTCTACCCTTGACGCAGAACCACAGACGTCTCCGCCGCCAATGGTGCGATGACAGAAGGATGTGGACGGCAGAATGGAATGAAATTGCCTTTACGGACGAGTCACGCTTCTGTCTGCAACACCACGATGGTCGCATTCGTGTCTGGAGACACCGTGAGGAGAGGATGCTGAACAGCTGCGTTATGCACCGCCACACTGGTTCTGCACCGGGTATTATGGTATGGGGCGGTATTGGATATCACTCTCACTCACCTCTAGTACGCATTGCCGGTACTTTAAACAGCCAGCGCTACATCTCCGAGGTGTTGGAGCCAGTTGTCCTTCCTTACCTTCAGGGCTTGCCCACAGCCATATTTCAACAGGATAATGCGCGACCACACGTGGCACGCATTGTCCAACGGTTCTTCGTCAATCGCCAGATTGAATTGCTTCCCTGGCCGCCTCGCTCTCCGGATCTTTCGCCTATAGAAAACATGTGGTCCATGGTTGCTCTACGATTGACCCAGATTCCATCCCCAGCTGCCACAGCAGATCAACTTTGGCAACGTGTGGAAGCTGCTTGGTCTGCTGTACCCCAAGAACTCATCCAAAGTCTCTTTGAATCAATGCCGCGGCGTGTGGCAGCGGTGATCTCCAACAATGGCGGCTACTCTGGCTACTGATTTTGGCAGGAACCACACATGACAGAAGTCTATAAATTTAATCATTTGATACTTGGTCAACATGTTATCCACAAAATAAATTTTGTTGTGATATCTCTTGTCTTTCTTGGTGTTGCAATTTGGGTGGCCAGCAGTGTATATATATATATATATATATATATATATATATATATATATATATATATATATATATAATGATTCTTGTAAAACTACCACAAACGCAAGCTCAAACATAATTACTCTGGGCATTTTTAAAACAAATAAATTAAGTCGAAATAAGTAAACAACTATATTTACTAATTAAAGAAAGAAATTAAAATGAGAAGTAACTGTTATAAAGCGATAAAGGCGATAAAGTTTAGATTCGGGTTTAGTGGGGCGCCATTAACAGATACGTTATTTTAGAATGAAATATAGATTATTTTGATTTTTCCATTATTCATAATAGCTGATAACAAAAATTAGAACAGCCAATAAATGTTTCTTATTACTGAAAAGCAGAAGAGCTTGAACTTTCATATTCAAACATACAAAAAATCATAAGTAAATGTTATTTGAAAAAGTAAATAATGTGAATGTAATAAGTTCTTGTTTTTCTCTCGTAAATAAAATTTAAATTAGGGTAAGGTTTTATTTTTTTTTTTGGTTGCAGCAATAGAGGAAATCGTACTTTTGATATTTATGACGGTTGCCAGAATACGAGAGCTAACCATAATGATCGACTATTTTATCAAAACTTTCTTTCCGCTTTCTAATTTGCGAAGAGTTTTAAGCAAGCAGGTGAATATCCTTCTTTCATTCCAAAATTGATTAGGTTGTTATGATAATATAAAGAATTTTTTGGCTATTCTGTCAATATGAGAATGAATTGTCCCTATTCTTAATCAGTATTCCTATATATTACCTTTATTATTTTCTTTTTCAAGTCTGAGTTATTACAGCAAAGTATCCTAAAATATTACTGCCTATTGCGGAGAACTGAGACGTTAAAAGTTTAAAAATTGTGCCAAATAAATAACATTATAAAAAATAATTAGATTATTTTACACTGCATTTGAAAGTGCATACATATAACTTCCCACATGCATACATAGCACCTCTGCTAGAAGAGTGTTACATCTAAAAATAGCCATATTTTTAGGAAGAACTAAAGAAGAAATGAAATGGCTCCTCCTGAAAATAATGGCTATTTTGAGATGTAACACTCTATTAGCAGAGGTGCGGCATATTCATACATATAACCATCCACATGCACACCCACATGAAATATGTTATTACTATTTCAATAGCAATCTAAAAGTTAATCCAATCCAACATCTGGACAAGGCATAGGGCAAGTTTGGCTGAAAACGCATGACTTCTGCTTGCAATTCCGAACATACAAGAGCCCCAAAGATTCAGGAATTAATTTACGGTCATTTTAACCTGTTGGTACTTTCTCCATAAGGAGTGAGACTAGTCTGCCAACCCATGTCCCTCTTTGCCTGGACAAATCCAGTTTCCAACGCTAAACGTAGTTCATCCTACAACTTCCCTAAGAGAGCCATACATTACCAGCACTCATATGAATTTCCTCACTCTTGAAATTTAGTTCTCTTGGAAGGAGTCACACTGTCTGAACGCCATAATTTGGCCTCTATTTCACTAGTAAAAAAAACCCCTCAAAACGTGGGAATTTCTGAGAAAAAAATTATATTACATTTCGAGATTTATCAACTTCCATTTTAAGGTCTAGCTATAATCCGCAGAGTTAAAATTCGCAGTAGAAATATTTCTAAACCTTTTTTTCATTTATTCCTAACCTATAAATTTATACTAACACATACAAATAGCCACTCACAGTCATATGCATAAATGGATAGTTGAATTTGGGTCCCTTTGATTTCCTGAGAAAAATTTCTTCAGAGATTTTAACAAAATTATCAAAATTTCCCTACTGACCCAAACTCCTAATAATATGTCGAGGGCTCATCCAAGAGGTAGTTGATTTTACAAAACAGCAAAGCTACATGACATAGCCAATATTCTCTGCAAATAGTCTGAAAGCCTGATAGTCCATTTCATCTCTATCACAAAAACGTGGAAACTAAAACTGAAAGAGGTCTTAGTTGAAAAAATGTCTGTCGCAGACGGTCTGCTACTCAACTCATCCTGACTAAAATGAATGAGTCTATCTTCAGTCCACCATTATTTTCAACTATTATCCCAATAATACAAACGAGAGCTATCATAAGCCAGAAATCAAGCACTATGAATGGCTAAAGAGTGATTAATGAACTGTTATTAAAGTGACCATAAAAATGTGGCTACTGAGAGTAATAGTGTAATAAATTTACTTAAATATCACCCCCTTCAGAAATACCTTTATGAGAGTTCTAGATAGCGCTGTTTATTTTAATTTGTCTGAAAAATCAGTTGAATTTATTTTACAAAATATAATTAGAAATTTCAGTGTATGATTTAATTACATTTTAACACCCCGAAAATTTTCAACACAGTCTGGAATCTCAAAGCAAATCCTGGAATTAACTTTAGAAAAAATACATTTAAGCCCTTTTCTTACATTTTTCCTATATTACGAAGTTACTTTACTACGTACATAAATGTTTTATTAAATTATTTTTATTCATGAAAGAGTTTTTACTGCATTAGAATAAAGTAAAAAAAAAAACAAGGTAAATATTTACTATCCCTTTTTCTATTGTTTTTTCGTTTATTGAGAACATTATAAAAAAATATGTTACTTTGTCAGTGTGTCTAAATGTAAATTGTAATTTCTTAACTAGAATATTATTTGAAGATAAATTTCGACATATATTTAACCCTGATTCTTGGCGTACCTGCATTTTCATTATGCCTTTTCAACGTTTAAATTTTTATTTAATATTTCCTTTCGCTCTAGAAAACAAAGTTTTGAAAGTATTTTGCAATTGGAAAGTAATGAAAGCTTAAACTTATAGACCAGATTCTTCAAAAAGTTTTAGAAAGGATTATATCTTACCCTTATTAGCGTTCATTAACTGTCGGAAAATTATAAAAGTTTCTAGGAAAAACATCTCGAAAATTTCTCTTTAAATTTGTTTTTTTCCTTTTTTTCATTTTTTTCGTTCAAGTTAACTAGAAAAAAGAATTACTTAAAGTATATTAATATTTATTACTTTCATGCATTTACTAAAATTACGTTACTCCTTTATTATTTTTTTCTAAACGACTTCATATTTATTTTTAGTTATCCGTAGAACATTTCCAGCTCCAATACACAATCTATACGATTTTTGATATAAAAAATGGATTTTTATTTTATTTGAGGTTTGCAATTTTATTTCATCTAATATTTTTAAATGCACGCAGCATTATTTTCGTATAAAATATTAGATTTCGCAAAGATTTAACTTAACGTTGGATTGTAGAGTTCATATCATTCAAGCTATTAAAGTATTAATTTTATAACGTGTGCAATAAACATTCATTAATGTTGAAGTATTTTATTATGTGATATTGCCAAGTTTTCAGTTTTAATTATATTTTGATCATATGCTTTATATATTTTTTGTCAATAGATTATTTTTTTGAAAGATTGTTTAGTATAATACAGAATAGCACTGTATCATCACTTCTTTATATCCATTATGCTAAGTACAGAGCTCAAATTCGAATTCGAAGGTAATAGAAATACCTTTAATAAGTAATCTGAGAGAATACGGCCATTCCTAGCTTTACCCGATTGTTTACTCATTTTTTTTATCTGATACACACTTAACACAAAACATATCATTATACAGTAGTAATCTATTGACCCCTCATAGGTCACTCGACTAAAGCAGTGAAC
>CAJRAI020000382.1:0-10089 GCA_907164885.2 Dolomedes plantarius
AATTTAAAAATCCAAGAAGAATTTTTTCAAAAATCTTTCTTAGTGCACCCCTACACGATAAGAAGAATCGCCATGCAAAATTTCAGCTCTTTATAGTGCAGCAGTTTTAGTCTTTGCGTTACATGTCAGTCAGTCAGCCAGTTACGGAACTGTTTTATATATAGATAAAGGCTTGGATAAAGAATTTTAAAAAAGCATATGAAGTAACTGGATTTTATAAGTAAATTATAGAGTTATAGCTGCTAAATTGAATAAAAATTATACTCAGTGCTTAATGAAGTGAGAAATAATTTCTTTACTGCAACTTCAGATGTTTTGCTACATCATTTGGCAGATTCAAACCTGATGCTTGATTTCGAAATTTTTTCCTATTTTGAAGGATTTTCTCGTTCTAATGTGCCCTTTTCTTAAAGATCTCACTTCCAAGAGACGATCCAGTAGTGCTTAATAAGGGATGTTATCGTAACACAATTTTCATTAGTTAATTCAATTTGACATTCCTTAACGAGTTACGCATCAGAGTCATGTAATTTATATTAACTAAATTGAATTAGCAGTTTTCAACTCACTTTATTATGACTATGAAAATGGGAGATTTTAATCACAAAATAAAACGTAATCCAAGATAAGTCTTGTGTAGTTAATTTGTGAATAAATCATTAGGTTCTCACCAGAGTTTCCACCAAACCATATTTCTTACATCTTTCGTTGTTTTGGAATCGCTGATCTAGAGAATGCTTTCTATTCTTGATAAATGAATATTAAATTAAATACGATAGTATTAGGATAAAAACTAAATATCTCTGTTATAACGCGATATAAAACACTTCTTAAAAGTATTTACTATTTCTTAAAAACTGTGTCAGAATATCATTAAAATTACACAGCAATATCCTTTTAGCAATCGTTATGAATGGATAACTGACTTATCATATCAAAAGAATTTTGGGGCGATTTTTTCCAGTGATGTAATAATTATTTTTTTATTTATTTTCTAGAAAATACAATTTTACAACTATTGGCAATACTCCTTTCGGAAGATATTCAATTGTAACGTTTATGATCCATAAATAACCCTCTGGTGTCATGGCTCCCTTAAAAACATTTTGCTAAGTGATCTGTTAGCTATATTTTATTTAAAAGCACATCCAAATGCCCACTATATACAGGGTTGCCAGAATATCTCTTTTAAGAGAACATGTCCTCTCTTTTCTTCTCGATCTCTTGTACACTTTCTTTTTTATTGTGGTTTCTTTTTTAATTCATAACGTTTTATGCATGGGTCTTTTTCTATACCGAAACATCCTCTTTTGTCAATGAAAAATCTATTCAGTGTCAATGAGTATCAATTATTACCTATGGAAGCTCAATTTTGGCTTGCAAATGGGCTGCCCCAGTTATGTTTTACTTTGAGTGTGGTAGGTACGGTTTTGACCAAAAGCGGGCTATTAATTACACTTGGTGCTCTCACCTGAAATCGACCATATAGAAACATAATTTTACGTCATCTAATTTGTAAGCAATATTATAATGAAATAAAAGATGATTACATATGCTCAAAAAGATATTAGCTCAAAATAATTTGAAAACTGAAGAATCTTATTGGGATTTTTTGAAATTATATAATTATACTATTAGGGTATTCATCATATTTGGCACGACAGCCCAAGGTGGATCAGGGCCTTCTGTTTTAAGATTACTCCATACAGTATTTCTAGACCTGGTTCCTTCCTCCATTTACTCTAAAATCTGATTCAACAGAGTCGAGCCATCTAGGTTTGGCTTTCCTCTTTTCCGAGTAGTAAAGGGTCTTGCAAAAAAAATCTTCTTTAGTGGTTTTTCATCCATTCTTGCAATATGGAGGCCCAGTTCATTCTTTTAATTGTAAAAAATTTGATAATATCGGGCTCTTTAAAAAATTATAGATTTCTGAATTAAAATGTCTCACCATGGGCTATTTTCTTTGACACCACCAAGGATGTTTCTGAGAACATTCATCTCAAAGACTGAATTTCTGTATTCGCCATTTTTTGTTAGAGACCCAGTTTCCGAACCATACATTAGGGCCGGACTAATGATAGTTTTATATATAAGAAGTTTTGTTTTTCTGGAGAGAACAAACTGAGACTACAATAAAGAGAGAAGTCCAAAGAAGACTTTGTTGGCCAGTGAGATACGATTTTGAACTTCAGAAATGATATCGTTTTTTGCATTAACAAAAGATCCAAGGTAATTAAAACCAGGAACAATTTCAAATTCATGTGGGCCAATTTTCAAATGATAGGTTGTATCACTAGATGGTGTTACAATCTATCATTTGAAAATTAGGGTAGTTAAAATTAGGGTTAATTAGGAATTAGTATTATGAATTTAAGGTATATGACCATGCTTGAAACATCTATTTTGATAAAAATTCCGATTTTTTAAAATTCCCATTTCCTAAATAATGTGATTTTCTGTTTCTAAATCGGCTTTTAATTTTTTTTTCTGTTTGATCATTAGAAAGGACATGGAAGAGATTTAAAGAAGAGAAGTATCGCTCAATTTCAATACAAGTGGATACTTTAATTTTGTTTTCTGGAGAACTTGTTTTTCATCAAAAATTTAAGGGTGTTCAAGACACAAAATTCTTCAAATTTTCGAAAAACAATTTATTGCACTAAAAAAAATTTTTTTTCCCACTTAAATCGTGTTTCTATCTTAATTAGAACCCGATATATTAATTTTTTTACAACATTATAATAGCAGCCAATTTGTTTAAACTTTTAAATGCGTTTTTCTGAATGATGGGATTTTAACCATTTCTCGTTTTTAAATTATTCTATGTCAAGAACCGTTAAAGATAAATGGTTCGAACTGGAACATGCCTTTTTCAATTATTTTAATTTAATTTTGATTCAGCAAATTTGAAAAACATATTTGCTCTTGAAAATATGATTTTTAAATGTAAGTTACATAATTGTTTTTGAAATTTTTACTCTAAATATTTTTTTTATTTTTTCAAAATTGATATTTAAAATCTGTCGAATCGAAATGAAAACTTATATTTCTATTTAATTAAGTGGAAAAAATTTTAAATTCGACAAATAATATTTCGAATTATAACGATTTTAAATTATCCCACTTTTTGAAAAAAAAAATTAATTTTATTTTTTAAAAACTTTGTGAAACGTTTTAGATGTGATTTTGTTTACAATATGGTTAACCATCACAAAAAATTCAAAATTTTAACTCAATAAATAAAAATAATTTTTTAAAGTGTCCCTTCACCCCTTAAACGACTGTTGGGATAGACCACAATATAGACATGATATGCCTATCAAATTTTTCATGTAGGTGTTTCACAATACTAATAATGCATTAAACTACAGATTTGGCTCTAGGTAGGTGTCCCAAATATCGCCTACTCTAACTTTTTTTCGACATTTCTTCCACTTTTTCCTTTCTGATTAGGCTGGAAACTCAAAGAGCATCCCCAAGAACTATTTCCTTTGGTATTCCGAGATGAACCAGCTCCAAAACCAGTGCCTGTTTAAGTTATGTAGCTAAATTGGAAAAACTGAAATTTCCAGTGAACTCCAAGCGGTTCCTAACATCTCATACCTCTGTTCCTCTTACCGCCTACCAGGCGAAATTAGAAGCACCTGTTAAAAGGCGTTGCTAGCAAGTCTCTGTTTAATGCACTTTCAATGGTACAAGCAAAATTAGAATTTGGATGCTCCTACCTGGTCATTTACTGGATTCTGATTCTTTGGAGCCAAAGTTTACGAAGACAACAGCCAAAACAACTTCGGACGCCATTTAGTTTCTGTTGTCAGTGATAAGAGCGTTGTCGCTATAGCCGCTGTTAGTACAAATCCAGAACTAAGAAGTTACAACATTTTCTCATACATAGCGCGAATCATACTTCAGAAACACGAGTAGGCGATATTAGGCACAGGGGCGATATTTGGGAAACTCGCCTTATTATTTGTTGATTTATAGCTGTGTAATACAGAAATTACTAAAATTTCATCACGCTCAAGAGTGTCTTACGCACAAAAAGAAGATAAAAAGAAGGTTAAAAAGAAGTTAATGGCATGTGCAATGTGCATAGCTTTTTACATGTCGAGCTAGAGACATTTATGTAAAAGTTTGCTCAATTTCGACCTAAACGCTTCAATTTTGTGAAAAAAGTTTTGTAGGTGTATTTTTTCTTCATTTTCATATTTTGGTGCTAAATTCATTCGAAAAATAAGAACGAAATTTTCGGAAGTACAATTTGAACGTACTCGGAAAACTTAAAGTTTTTGTATTGTTATTTTATTTCTAAATGTTTTTTTTAATGTTTGAAAAGTGAATTATATTTAAACAAGAACTTTTTTTTCCCAAATTGCATTTTTATTTAAGAAATAAATATAAATTATTGATGATGGGTGTCAATAAATGTTGTATTAGCATATTTCCATATACTGTTCTCTTTGTTCTGTTCTTTGAAAAAAACCTTATTTATATACATTCAACTTCTGAAAACCTTTACTATCACTCTTTTTCAGTTACAAAGTAATGGATATACGTAAATAAAGAAAAAAATATATTACACAATCCCAGCTACTGAATTTTAAAACCTAAATTCAACCACACATTTTCTGTCACACACGTTTTAATAAAACATACACTTTAAAACTTTTCGCACGTTAGGAGATATGGCGAATGGTTAGATAACCAAACGTGGTTTGAAATACATCCAAAAGACTCACGTTTAGATGCACTGTTATTATGCAAGCCATGGAGAATGTGTGGTTAAAATTCATAATGCTGCAGCCTCAGTTATAGTTAGATGGAGTCAGGACCCTTGAAGTGAAAGTGCATTGAATTTAATACCGGATATTTCATAGGTATGAATATTTCTGACAGTTTTGCAATTCCGTGAAACAATTCCTTTTGGCTCAGTCACCACGTTAAATTTTAGTATGACTCCAATTTACTGGATAACTCTAGATATAACTAGGGGCTGAATGATATAAATTATACATCCCAACTGCACGAACATCGGATCTCATCAGTTCACAACTTATATTCAAATAGATAAGGAAATTAGTTGTACGTAAAGGTTAAATTGAATGGTAAAAAGGTTAAATAAGCCCATTTTATATTTTAGACTCATTTTCTATGCACACGGAGAAAAGTTTTAACGAGGAATTGCATTTAAATAAAACTGTTTAGCGTCTTTTCTTGGTTAAGCTTGGTCATTATATTTGTTGGGTTATGAAAAAACTGAAATAAACATATTTTCCCCTCAAAAGCTCAATTTATTTTCACACTATGAGAAAATAAGAAAAACATAGCATTATTTCAATAAATCCTATTCCCGGTAACATTAAATTTACAAAGCATTGTGATTTCTGAAGTGACTGTATAACTATATAACTGACTTTACCCATAAGTGAAGAGATGGGAGAGCTATTTATTTGAACATTAGCGTCAATTTGTGTAACGAGAAATTCAAGTAAACAACTTCAGCACTGCATTTTTTTAATGCAATCCGCTGAATCGGTTGGCTATTTTATTGAAGGGCATCCAAAAATATAACAAACATTACTCCCGACAAAGTAACAAGTCAGGAGTATCCTTGAAATAGGCGGGATTCGACACCAAGCGCACGGGAGAGCTTGTTACTTTAAGTCAGTGGTCGTCAACCTGGTCCCTACCGCCCACTAGTGGGCGATTCAAGATTTCATGGTGGGCTGTAAGAGTTTTTGTCTGTTGCTGCAAATGTTGTTCTTCCTTCATATATCCAATACATTGCTATAAACTTCCCGAGTTTGGCATTTTAAAAAATTATTTTGCTACTTTTTTTGAATTCCATATCTAAACTTTGAATATAGATAAGAATTCACCGGACACTTCTCGAAGTATACTCGTGGACTAATAGCAAATAATGAGCTTCCCTGCCAAAGGCACGAGTTTAAGCACGAGTTTGTCCATAACGAGGTCTATAACGTCGTAGCTCTTTCCTGCAAAAAGACCACCGAAACCCAAAGTTTTGTCTTTTTTGAGAGGACTGGTTCCGATAACCCGAAAGGGGCCACATTTAATAACTGTAGAAAAATGTAAGCATGCCATGTAAATTGGCTTCCGTATATCGAGCGCAACCATCTGACGTCTCGACTACAAGCACCCCCTTTTCGCTCTCTGTCTTTACGAGACACCGGACACAAACCAAAAGTCTGGTGGCACTATCCAATGAGGGGAGCTGAGAATGACCCCTTCTTGCTGACGCTCCCCACCTGGGTCGACCAAGAAGGACCCCGACTGAACGGAACTTGCCGCGCGGGGACTGAGAGGAGTTGACCGTTCGGCTATCGCAAGTAGAAACCAGAAAAGTGCTGGAAAATCCACTGTCGAACCCAGAGATAAATAAGCGTGACTGGAGAGTGCTTTGGAGAGATAGCCCGGCAGAGCCCCAGAGAGACGAGAGTGAGAGCAGATAGTGTCTCAGAGCCTCTGTGAACGTGTTCAGCGAAAGTATTTGGACGGGGCAGTCCCAGTTGCTGACTGACGCGAGTCCGTCTCTTGGCTAAAGACTGAAAGTGTCTTTGTTAGAGTCCTAGTGATTGTTAGAGCGAAAATCACTCGAATGAAGACTGGGAGAGTCTTTGTAAATGTTTTTGTTTCTATGAATGTCTCTCACACGCAGACAGATAGACTCTCTGCCTTTGTATACACTGTATATATATGGATTTTTATATATGCTGTGGTTTTAAAGAATTTTGTCTCTCGTGTGTTCATTTGAACTACGGGGACGTTACTGGTCTAACGCTTATAATCTTCATCTTTCAGTCTTCGAGTTGTATCTCTTTCTTGGAAATGTAGAAACTCGTTAAATTTAAAGTATCTATGTATGAATACATAAAGTATAAATGAATACACAAAGTATAAATTAAATGATATATTTAAGGACATTTTTTTACAAACCATGTTATTGCGGCACTGGTGGGCGGTGAGGAAATTTTACCATCAACAAAGATACAAAAGTGGGCGGTAGATATTAAAACATTGACGACCCCTGCTCTAGGTAGAAGAACTATGGTGATATTGCTAAAGCGGAGGCACCTGTTCGGCGACATTATTATGAACCGAAGTAATTTGTTGATTACATTATCTAGGAGCACTATACATGTGAGTCAACATTGCTCCTTGGTGCCACCTCAATATGAATGGGCACCCCAAGAGCGACATATGGTGAGCTTGTACCATACCCCACCCATTTACTACATGGAAGGAATTTTTGCCTTATGGATTTAACGTGTCCAACACAGACACAAATTCATTCATTGGCGCTCATCGAGAACCGAACTGAGCTCCCTCCTTCCGAATTCCAATGAGATAAACACTCGGATAAAATAATTATAGAAATCCTAAAATTCTATCACTGCCACTACATTCATATCCAAACCCACCAACCGCCTTAAAATAAGATTAAAAGCATTTAGAGGGTAATATCTGTACAATGAAATGCCATATTTATTCCCAAAACTAAATTTCAGAGACATAGCCATACAAATGTAAAATAACTTAAGCAAGGCATTTAACATTTTCAGGTCATTTAACGATCTTAGATGTGATGCTTTCAGGGAGCCATAATTTTAAAAGTCGAATGAATAGTTTATTTGCAACGACCAATTAAATTCATTGGTACTTATCTAAAAGTATATGGATTGCCACACTTTAGGGTAACTACAGCATCTTGTAACAATCAAGCGGGAGGAATACCCCATGCGGATAATGCATTAAAATGTCAGATTCTGGGATGTAGAGCGAATTATTACACGATGTGTGACTGGACCTCATTTATGTCATGAACTTATATAATGGCATTCTGATACAGTAATTAAACAAACACTAACTGAACAAATTTCTAAATATTTAAATAAATTAAATAAATTATTCATTTATTTATATTTTGTTTGTATAAAAGTTTCAGCAACTTCTCATTTTATGTCATGAACTTATATAATGGTATTCTGATACAGTAATTAAACAAACACTAATTGAACAAAATTTAAATATAATAAATTAAATAATTATTCATTATTTATATTTTGTTTGTATAAAAGTTTCAGCAACTTCTCATTTTATGTCATGAACTTATATAAGACATTCTGATACAGTAATTGAACAAACACTAATTGAACTATTTCTAAATATTTAGATAAATTAAATAAATTATTAATTTAATTATATTTGTTGTATAAAAGTTTCAGAAACTTCTCATTTTATGTCATGAACTTATATAAAGACATTCTGATACAGTAATTGAACAAACACTAATTGAACTATTTCTAAATATTTAAATAATTGAATTAATTATTAATTTAATATTTCGTCTGTATAAAAGTTTCAGCAACTTCTCTTCGTGATACGCCCAATGATATCATAGAAGTGAAGCACAAAAGAAAGTTGAAAGGAACACAGATAACGTTATAATTAACCTACAAGTGTGTTATAAGTTCGTTAATGTGCATTTGTTCTGCTCTAAATTGCTGGAATTAACTTATGGTAAAATTGTAAAATTTCAATTTTTTTTTATTGGTCTTTTTTTATTGGTCATCTTTAACGATTCTAAAGCTGCCTTACTTGTAATCGTGCGATCATTGGATGACAATTTATGGCCAATTTCATAATCGAAAGCTATTGAATGACCGGAAGTAGGATTTTAAAATGCATTTACTAGAAACTAATTTTTCCTTTACTTTTCTAAACGAGAAGGCTAATAATTTAAAAAAAGTTTTCAATGTATTTCAATGAAATTTTGCAATAGTATTTTAGATATTACTAACTATGTTTTGAGCTAAAGCTAAGCTTATGTTAATTTAGTCATCTTTATGTACCTGACTTAAAAAAAAAATTTTAAAAATCTGTGTTTTTCACTTTTGGGTATAGGGTATCTCAAAAAAGCTTGACAAATTTAATAATTTATATAAAAAAGTACTCATAGTAGGAACTAGAAATTCACATACCTTTTACCTTATATATAGTTTTTTTCGTACAGTCAATAAATTTCAATATGTACACCTTTGGTGGCACGGAGAATATCCAGTCGATAATCAATTACAGCCCATGTGCGTTCCAAAATGGATTCCATAACATGTGAAATTGGAACAATTTAACGTTTTTAGAGTTCTTCAAGTCTGTCAATTTAGTTGGACTGTAAACTTTGTGTTTGACAAAACCCCAAGAAAAAAGTCAAGGGAGTGGATGTCTGGAGATCGAGACAGCCACTTTATGAGACCCTCTCGTCCAATCTAGCTGTATGGAAATTCTTATTTAAAAAGTCTCGTACAATCATACCCCAATGAGGCGGTGCCCATCTTGTTGTCAAATGATTTGGATGTAAATACGAATTTGTGGGGAAGCATAATAGCCATTTACATATTCAGCAATTTTACAACTTTGCTTTCACGGTACAATTAGGCTCTGTTGAACTTTTTTAAAGATAAAAACTCTATATGCGGTAGCACATCTGTAAATTTCCAGTTCTTACTTTGTGTACTTTTTTTTTAGAAAATTTAAAGTGTCAAGGTTTTTGAGACACTTATTTCAGGAGATTTTGGAATTTGTAAAATTTACTCCGAACATAAGTAAATGTCACAGTAGGATATAGGAAATTAACCCTTACGTCGGCTCATCGGTCTAGGAGACCGCTGTTGCACCTGTTCTGAAGGTAGGTAGGGGGTGGTGGGGGTGACCAGACTGTTACGGGTTTGTGAGTTCTTTGGTCGGATCCTGACCTTCAAGTACAATACATCGGAGATTTTCGCCCTGCTCGTAGCTTGTCGGTAAATTTAATGTTTGTAAAACATAGTCGATCTTTTGGACCGATTAGCCTTCACTTCATTTAAATGTTTTCCGGTCTGTATGACAGATACGCCTTGAACCATACTAATTATCTGTCAGTCTGCATGCATTCTATTTCCAAGATCTTTGTTTTATTGTTGTAGCTATCAGGCTGGAAGAATCCCTCCTGTGTCACAAAGAACCAGACATTTTGTCTCTCTCGCACTATCACAGACTGAGGAATCGGATTCTGAAATTTTTGTTGAATAA
>CAJRAI020000383.1:0-10085 GCA_907164885.2 Dolomedes plantarius
ATATATAAAACAGTTCCGTAACTGACTCATTCATTCACTGACTGACATACAACGCACAGACCAAACCGCTGGACCTAAAGAGCTGAAATTTTGCATGGCGATTCTTCTAATAGTGTAGGGGTGCACTAAGAAAGATTTTTCAAAAATTCTTCTTAGATTTTTTTAAAATTAAATTTTTAAGCTGTTTTTTAAACTTTTTTTACGTTTGCATTTAAAATAATACATTGAGGGTTATAAAATTTATATCACGAGAAAGATCATAAAAATTCCTTCAAAATGAAATTTTTTTCAAATTTTTACCTCAATTTCCTGATTTTTGGTGAATTTTTAAAGATTAGTTTTTAGAATTTAATTTATTAAATGCCGATCACGTGATTTATTTTTCTGGTACTTTCAATAAATTTATCGTCACGTGCGTAACAACTAAATAGACAAAAAAAAACATTTTTTCTTTCTAATGCAGCAGACGATTGGATATTATCCAAAAAAAATAAATATTCTTTATGATTTTTTTATAAATACATATATATAAATATTTTTTACATCAATTGTATATATTGATCGTCTCATTTATTATAAATATATATATTTATTTTTTTTTAGCATAAATTGCATACGTTGACCGTTGTATTTAATTTGAATGTACTCCGTAGCGAAGCGCGGGTTTTCAGCTAGTATATATATATATATATACTATATATATATATATATATATATACAGCTAGTATATATATATAAATAAATATATATATTTATAATAAATGCGATGATCAATGTATACAATTGATGTAAAATATATATCTATCTATATATATATATATTTATAAAAAAATCGTAAGGGATATGCATTTTTTTTTGGATAATATCCAATCATCTGCTGCATTAGAAAGAGAAAAAAAATAATTTTTTTGTCTATTTAGTTGTTACGCACGTGACGATAAATTTATTGAAAGTACCAGAAAAAGAAATCACGTGATCAGCATTTAATAAATTAAATTCTAAAAATGAATCTTTAAAAATTCACCAAAAATCAGCAAATGGAGGTAAAAATTCGAAAAAAATTTCATTTTGAAGGAATTTTTATGATCTTTCTCGTGATATAAATTTTATAACCCTCAATGTATTATTTTAAATGCAAACGTAAAAAAAGTTTAAAAACAGATTAAAAATTTAATTTAAAAAAATCTAAGAAGAATTTTTGAAAAATCTTCCTTAGTGCACCCCTACACTATTAGAAGAATCGCCATGCAAAATTTCAGCCCTTTACGTCCAGCGGTTTGGTCTGTGCGTTGTATGTCAGTCAGTGAATGAATGAGTCAGTTACGGAACTGTTTCTATATATATATATATATATATATATATATATATATATATATATATATATATATATATATATATATATATATATATATATATATGTAAAAATTTTGACGCATTTTGGTACTTTTCTGTTTAAATGTTTCCTACTTGCCCAAGCGACACAGACTGGGTTTGGCGCGATGCCAAAATTATAATTCTCGACGACGGACTATTTTAGCGTCTGAAATTTTGCAGAAAATCTTGAAAATTGCAATTAAAAAAAATTCTTATATTCATTATACATAAAATGATAATTTTTAAGACAATGACGATTATAAACTCGAAGGCATATTTATACTATAACTATACATAGGATAACTATAAATTATTGTTATACTATAACTATAATTTATATTTAATTGCATAAGTGTTTAAATGATATTACCAAGTATTTCATGATAACGTTTCTGGCAATTAACAAAAGCATCAATGGTCCAGTAGTAATTTTAACGAGGCTCAAAGTAGGCAAAGGGGTGCGTTAAGTGCAATCTGCCCTTTTACCCTACTATTAATCATGGAAGAGGAAGCACTGCATATTCGAGGTTAGCTATTGAAGATATGTAACACAGACAATGCAAACTCACCGAAGAAATTGTATTCAATACTTATCGAATATTACAAAGATTTTCCAATGCTTTAGCTGCTTTTAAAAAAAAAAATCACACACAGATTCACTTGCCAGAAAAGAATCTCTCTGGTGAACAGAATCTTTCCTGAGAACTTTCAGACTTTCAATACAACAGTCAATTTGTGTTTCCATGCCTACATTAGGGACCGTGAAGATGGGGAATAGCGCACGAGTATTTATTGGAACGAAGTTCTTTTACGCGGCTTACAGTAAACTCGCAGGAATCGTCACGTAACTAAAAAACGTTATGCCCCCTTAATAAGAGCTTTTTTCAAGAAATCTATGGCTGAATGGTTTTCGCATCGAACTACAGAGTATCGGATTATCGCACAACTGAGCGAGAGGTAACTGGTTCAAATCCCCTCACGAGTGCTGGCCGTTTCGATTCCCACTCATTCTTGGAATAGCGCAGTGTGTATATATATAATATAGATATATATATATAATATATATATATAATATATATATATAAACGTGAATTAATATGTAGATTTCTATTGATTTTATATATATAAATATCTATATATATATATATATATATATATATATATATATAAAATCAATAGAAATCTACATATTAAATCACGTTTAGAGTTGAAAAAATAACGTAAGGAACTTCGTTCCTTCCGTTATTTTTTCAACTCTACAATTTCCCTTTTCAATTGTGCGGACGGGGGTCCCCCGACCGCACAATTTTTTTTTTTTTTAAAGAACTTCTCTAAAAGAAGAGAAAACATTCGGACTGATATAAGGTACTTGGATTCTCTAGTCTTTAAAAGTGAGCTGTGTGATAGTTTCTCCAGCTGCGAGCTTTAAAAAGTATCAAGGGTTTATCAGCGATATTGTAAGCGTTGTGTGAATCATTTATATTATAAAATGAATGATAATATTGGTTGATAGGGGAAAAATGGTCCCGGCTTAAATGGAAGATAAGCCTCGAATTTGGCAACAGACGAAGGATGAATCTATCCCTAGCTATTTGAACTGAATATCCAGCATTAGGAAAAGAACTGTGAGCTGTAATTTTAGTGTCAGTTACAACCATAAACAGTTTTGGGATTAACCATATTCAATAACTCCGACTACAGTTTTGGCCATATTTACTATTTTTGCTGAAACCGGGATTAATAATAACACACGTTTAAGAACTGGTTACCCCTCCTACAACACGGTAGATATGTTCCTAGAAAATGCCTTGGTGTGTTAAACCGTGTTATATGAGACCCAGAGACAGTACAAAAAAGGGAGTTCCAAAAACTTATTAAAAACAATTTTTTTTTAAATTCCATATAAGTAACTTAATTTTTATTCAAAATATAAACGTATGTATAACACAAAACGAAAAGAAACAAAAAATATTTTCATTTAATGTGACATTAATTTAAAGAATTTTTCCTCATCACTGCTCATTACAATCAAACGAGAACATGTTTTCGATTGAACGATGTTACCTTCACTTTCAGAACCTTTTTCTTCATTTAGATTTTTTTGTACCTTCTATCCTCTTTAAAAAATCTGTAATTTCGGTTTGTTTGCTGATTCTTACAAGGTCATTGTAGATTTCACGGTATGGAGATAGACAATTTTGCTGTTCCCTTTTGAATTTTTGGCTTCTTTCGGCGGAAGGGTCTGCATTCCAGAAAAATGGTTTAAGATTTTCATCTAAGCTTAGGCCTTCTTACAATTTTATAGAGTTATAAATGTATAAATTATAATTTGTTTATACATTTTCATGTAAAGCCACTATAGTTCATTATTCCCTCCCGTCATTATTTTAAGGTAATTTAGCTTTTTAAATGTGTTAAACAAAAATCATGATATCTAGTGCTGTAGGAGTATAGTGTTGTACACAGGTTTTCGCAATTTTTTAATCGTGTTAGAGCGAAACCATGTTACAGGTTGCAGTGTTATATGAGGGTTCCCGCAATTTATCCTATTGTGTTAGCGCGAAACCGTGTTGTAAGATACCATGCTGTAGGGGAGCTACCTGTACTTAAAATTGTATCATTACGGCGTGTCATAAAAATCAAAATTCATTAGTCACATAAGCATTTTAGATATTCGTACTCGAAAGACCCAACAAAGGTCAATGGTAGCAACTTGGATATATTGAAAAAAAGCATTCGTTTAAATATGGCAAAGCAGGATGAAGAAAGTTTTTTTTATGAACATAAGTTTCACTGAAGGAAAGAAGCGTTGAGTTCAAATACAAATCAAATGTACTGAGACAAAATGTTTCGGTATGCTTTTTCTTTTTTTTTCAACCAATGCGGAGGCCCTTGTCATGAAGACATTCGCCTATAATACAACGCAGTTTTGCTGACCATTTTATTATGGGGGCACCGTATAGGCGGACCAGCATTACCCCATATGAAAGGACGACACAAACGGAGGCATTTTAGTGGCGCGACGCCGGAATTCGATCCGAGCACACTCAGCACAGAAAGGCAACGCGCTGTACCACAAGGCCTCCACAGGTTGTTTCGAAATGTTAAAATTATTTAATTCCACATTGACCAGAGTGCTTTCCTTTCTTATATATATATATATATATATATATATATATATATATATATATATATATATATATATATATATATATATATATATATATATATTTATGTATATATTTATACATATATATATATATATATATATATATATATATATATACATATACATATATACATATACATATATATATTTATATATATATATATGTATATATATATATATATTTATGTATATATTTATACATATATATATATATATATATATATACATATATATATATATATATATACATATATATATATATATATATATATATATATATATATATATATATATATATATATATATATATATATATATATATATATATTAATTACCTAAAAACTGAAGATAAATTTGCAATTTTAAATAACAGTTAGTATTGGAGGGGATAGCTTGAAGGCAAAGTTTTAGTTTGGACACGGGTTTGTGGCGGCCCAGTGGCACAGCGCGCTGATTTTCGGTGCTGAGGGTGTTCGGATCGAATTTCGGCGTCGCGTCACGAAAAGTGCCTCCGTTTGTGTCGTCCCTTCATAGGGAGTAATGCAGTCCGCCTATATGGTGCCCCCATAATAAAATGGACAGTAAACAGCGGTGTAGTATAGGCAAATGTTTGATGACAAGTGTCTCCGTTTAAAAAATCAATCAATCAATAATTTTTTTTTTTAATTTTTGGACCCAAGGTACGCTACGGGCTTGTGACTATTGCAATCCATTAATGTAATGGAACAGAGTTGTATTCCTAGAATTTAATGTTAATCATACTATATAGATAATTTGAGCTACCTCCCCCCTCCCCTTCGTTTTACAAAATATTCAAAAATTGAGTAAATCACTATGTGTAAAGCGAAACAATACTATTACTCCTTAATGAAGTTATAATCGAAAAGAAAATCAGATATAAAGCAAGTAGACCCCTAACTCTCTTGAATATTTACATATATTTCATTTTGTACAAAAGAAGAAATTTCAGAATATTTACATTAAACTTTTAATATCATAAACTTTTTGATCAAACATGTTTTCATGGTATTGATTTCATAGTATACACGTGGCACCGATACTCTTGCAGATGAGGGAAATTTGAAAAATTGGGAAGATAAATACATGGTTTAACTATAAACTTGAATTCAATTATACCTTCTTGGTCGCAGATGACATAATTCAGCTCTCTAGGGATTTAACTGAAAATTAATCGCAAGGAATTATCTCAAAAGACTAGAAATTAGATTCAAGAAGTCTTTATGCAATTCCATTTAGTGTTCTTCTAAGTCTGATGTATGAAATTTTCAAATGAACGAATCCCGTTTATTGGTAAATATTAAGTTTTTATAACAAAGTAGATATTAAAATTTAATCGACGAAATAATTATATTCTAATATCTGCTAGCACATTCTTACATTAACAAACTTTAAGTGTTCCTAAATACATTTGGAGGACGACTTCATCCGGACTTCGAGTTACACCCTTTTAGCCACCATTAATGTCTGAGGTCATACCGCATTATACTCAAATTAAGATTTTTGTTCCAAACACTCAACTTTATAATAACGCACAATGGCTTTTTTTTAGCATTCTATTGAAAATTTAAGCACACATTCAATTCTTCGAAATTGACTTTCAATATGGAGTGATAATAGAGTAAAGGACAGCAAAAATGTTAAACGAAAACGTCATGAGGACTTCTAAGTAGTCAATTATGTTATGTATCAGTTGAGGATGATGGGGAGTGAATTAATCGAATATCGTCCCAAGAAACCTTCCTGGCCAGCTTAAATATAATAGGGTGTTTGCACTCTAGATCATTGTGGGCTTTCATCAATTAACCATTGCCTTACGTTACGCTAATATTTTGATAGTTCTACGAGTGTAATACAAAGTCCTTCTAAGTTATGAGTTGCAATGGGAGTGCGATTAAGAAAGTGACCATTATGGTAAATGCTGACTCCGACTAACAGGAAATATAGAACCCAAGTACTTAATTCTACAGGCTGACGAACTTTGGTTATACTACAGCAGTCGGACGGCTATATCAGGATGTAGAGCCATGTAGCAGTCAAATGTAGCAGGCCATCCAGCTGAAAGGATTTTTTCCTTTCAGCTGGATAGAAGCAACAAATAAGAGGGTACTTTTCGTGGTTTGGCTTAGAAACTCTATTTATTACCGACGAACTCGTGAATTCAGAAAGGAACGCTGACAGTTATGCACTTTCAACATTATGGCAATACTTTCAGAAAGGACCTAACTTTTGGAAAGGACCTAACAATCAGCAAAGTAACGCACCGTAGCAACTCGGGTAGTTTCAAAAGTATTTAGGTTGCATCGGTTATAAGAGTTTGGATTAAATACAGATAAACCAGAGCTCCAGTGTTCGACCCTGCGACTGGGCAAGGTCGACTCAGCCTTTCATCCCTTGAGTGGGTCAATAAAATGAGGACCAAACATGCCTGGGAACTAAACTCTGGGGGTCCCATGTCAGGTTGACCACCTTCCTGAAGCCCACGGTCAAGAATGCGGAGATGGGCACCGCTTGCCTTGGTCCACAACGGACTGTTGCGCCATGAGTTCAGTTTTTAAACTAAATGGTCCTGATCCCGATCTAAATATTCTTAAGTATCTTTGGGTTTAATTGGAGGTTATAGTTTATGAATACTAAGAACCATCATAGAAGCCAAATTATTTCAGCGTTAAATACTGATAGCAAGAAAAGTTCTTTTTTGGCTAAGAACCAAATGCCTATAAATTAAAAGAAGGACAGTTCATATTAACTAAAAAAGAAAAAAGTAAATGTTGCTTGACTTGAACCACTGCAGCAAGGTCAACTAAAATTTCGGTTATACACAAAGGCGAATACCTCATGAGCCGGAAATCGCTAAATATAATTTAGCTAAATTTTAGTTATTATCCCTCAGCCTATCTACACTAAAAAAAAGAAAAGAAAATCTTATGTGTGTCACTGACCAAAGAGTATTATCTTTATGTTTAATATAGCTTCACACAACACATTTACATTTATACCTAACATTACGGCTGAGAGTATTTATTCAAATATCTATTCAACTCTTTCAAGCTAAAGGGTAAACTATGCGTTCTCTCATTTAGGACGGCACAAATTCTGCCACAAAATCCTGTGATATTCTTTACATTTCATTAACAATGGAAATTTAGCTTCATGGGATAGAATACGGTACAATGTTTCATTGTATGCCCGCTAACTCCATTTCTGATTTGTAAACGGCTAGTAAGTGTATTTGAAGCATACAGTTTTGTTTTGATTAGCGATTTAAATGTGAAAACTTACTCTTCGTCCTCATTAGTATGTATATTATGCGGCAGGAATTTCCGAAATGGAGTAAATTGCTGAAAAGGCTATTTCTTGTTGGATGCGATTACTTGCTGCGTACAGTGCTAAATTTTGATACTAACTAAAGGAAAATATGGAAGTTTAGTAAGATTGAAATCAAAGATAGCAAAACTTCAATAAACATTATTTTAAAGTCAAAGACATAGGAACCGTACGTTTATTCTTATTTTGAGCTATTTCAGAGTTAGCGTTTCAACTGGCTTAACGACTAACGACTAATAAGCTAGTTTTATGTTTTTGTGGCCTTAAACATGTGGTAATTTATAGAGAATTAATTTTATAAACGTTACCCAAAACCATGATTTTGATAGCCCAAGAATGACTTATACCACCTTCAAAATTAATAAAATGAAATTTGTTATGTTTTAAAATTTTTTAAAAAGATGTCTACTTTATGGTATTTCTATAATATTATCTAAAATTAAGATTTTTATTTGAATTTACTCAATAAAATTTATATAGCCCAATATAATTGCGTCTCTTCTAATGTATAAAATCGCTATTTTCAAGGTAATGTTTTGAAATTATTATTAAATGAATATAATAACTCGAAAAGAAACAGAGAGGATTTGTAAACCGTTATTATTTATAATTAGAAAAAAATATATTTTGTACTATAAAAGTAAATATTTATTCATTTAATAATGACCTTCTTTCAAATTATTGTTGATAACTTATAATTTCCTACTCTCCTCATTTTGAATATGGAAAGTTTTTAAAGTAATAGTGGTGTGCAGGAGGTGTATACTGCAATAACTTAATCATGTCCCAGTATTTAAGTGTTTTAATAGGTGGTGCATTTTTATAAAATGGTATTTATTCCACGTTCATAAATATCCTTGGCCTTCCCCAAATTAGTAATACATCAAAATATATGATTTTACACACAATTTCCATTACCAAAGAAATTGCCAAAATTTGAAAGTTAAATAACTTTTTCTGCACTAGATTGTTTACTATTTGGCTCTACATGTAGTAAATCTAGGACATCTTCATGTACCAAAACTTATATAGTTAACGTACTCTTTATAAAAGAAATTTTTTTTAAGTGAACTTAACCATTTTCAAAATAAAGCTTTTGCAATTCCGTTTGATAGCTTTTTTTTAAATATCGACAAAATCATGGAAATTTCGTAGATGCTGGACTACAAATTGTTTAAAAATAAAAAGAACATTTAAGATTGTGGTAACTCTTGTTATTCACTCGATTTGTTTTTCAAAATGGACTTAAACCACTTTCAAAATTAACGGGTCATATGTTAATTCTGAAAGCATTAACAAAATACAGATTTATTTGAGTAATTTAAAAAATCCAAGGTTTATGAAAAGATATGCTTAATTATTTCAAAACTTAGCATTTTGCAGCGGTATATCAATTTTAGAGCAAATTCGTATTTTTGGTCCTTGTAAATGCTAATTACTTAGCTAAGCAGGAAAAAAATCATATTTTTTAATATTATGGACCTCTCTTCTTTTCCTCTGTAATATCTCAGTCTGTGAGTAAAATAATTTCCTTTGATTTGGTTTGGTCTGGTTTAGAACGCTACGGTCAACTTTTTGCTACACGAGGGCTAATTAGACCGGGACCTACAGTTTGAAGCCGATTCCGAACGGCTGCATACATCCCTGGCAACAGTGGGACTCGAACCCACGGGATCTGAACCGAATGTCAGTGCCCTAGCCATTCGACCATCACCTGGTATTTTTTTATGATTGCAGTCAATTCGAAGAATATTTTTCTTTTTTTACTGAAATATGCGTTTAGGCAAAAGCTTTAATGCTTACTCCACACCAACAGCGACAGCAACGAAAGACAGACACATTTTGCCACCTGTCTGTCTGACTGTCATAAAAGCCTTCACACCACTAGAAGACGGGGAGAAGAGGCAATTTATCTGCGCATGCGTATAATCTTCTCTTTCTATTCTGATTGGCTGTCGAGCATGGCGACAGAGACAAAAGTTGAACTTTTTCCAACTTGAAGCCGCAGAGACCACAGACGGAGAGGAACAGGAGGAGTGAAATTTGTAATGCGCATGCGCAAGAATGAAGATACGTGATTTTCGTCTCCGTCGGTGTTGAGACAAAAGAAAAAGGTTTGTCGTTGGCCCGTGTGTTATTCCTGCCCGAAGTGTTTGCTTTAAACGTACCTAATTATGTCCGCAACCTCCAAAATGAG
>CAJRAI020000389.1:0-10002 GCA_907164885.2 Dolomedes plantarius
ATGATCTGTAAATTTGAAAAATATTTGTCACAAAATTGTGCATTATTCTTTGAAATCACGAACACTTCACATAACAATTCTGAAAAATTTGAAAGATATCAGAAAAAAATGAATACGCATGGAACCTTTTGAAAACCTAAACTACGCTTGCGCGTATCGGCAAAAAACTATTGACCAGCCACTCTACCGCAAACCGTCAAGACCCGCAGAGCAGCACAGGCACAAGTCGAAATAACCACAAAAAAGAATAAACCTACCTATTGGTGGCAAAAGAGCAATTAACCGATAAAAGTTAAAATGGAAATCAACACAAATAGTTGAAAAATACAAAGTAAAACACATTAAATACAATAAAGGGCGTTAGTCCTGTGTCCACCCCCTTCGTCCTTTTTTTTTTCACTCTTTGATTTTATTTATTCCAGTACACAGGCCATTCCTTCCCTTACATTATTCGGTGAGGCTTTCACCCGAAGTAGCCAAGTCAAAATAAATATTTGAGCATAAAATAATACCGTACCACAAACTTGATGACAGCTACTTGAATAAATTACATGCTGAGACACAATACATGTCTCCCACAATACAAATTAAATTAATACAATATACAATTTTACAAGTTATTTGACTTTGTAACAAATAATTTAATACACAAAGTAGGTCAATAAACATTATTGAATAGGTGTGATTTACGCACAATTTGAAAACTCACAATTTACTTCTAAAACCATTTAGAACAGTATATACGTTAGACAGATACCAAAACAATACTACACCAATAAAACATAAAAATTGAACATAAATCTATTGGTCCACTATTGATTAATTAAATAAGTAATATATATACCCCAAAAAGTTGCAGTTCAGAAGAAAGCAGAACCGCGCTGAACAAGCCCACCATTGGGTGTTTACCGTGAATTCTTAATGGTTATCACGTATAATAAGCAAAACAGCATAACATAGAAGATATTGGATAAACCAACTAGTTCAGAAGAGCACAGCCAAGGGTAAGTGTATGGTTTAAATTAGCTGACTTAGCTGAAATGAATAAGTAAATATAAGTAAACAAATCACCGCAACTAGGCAAGGTAGGCCTAAGCCCTGACCAGTGACAATTAAAGTAAGTACTATGTGAACACCCAAGAGGCCGCCGAGATCACAACCAAACATGTATAAATTAACTTAGAGTAGTAGGTTGATTAGCTTTAGAGGTTGATGCTTTGAGATAGAATTTTTTTTTTTTTTTTGTTAACACACAAAATTAAGTACCAACTATAGTATTAAATAAGGAGTAATTCCAAATCAAAGCAAAAGTTGTCATACCTACGGCGGAAAGTGTTGCAACAAAAGCTTAATTGTTTTCATTAACCCGCAAGCAAAGTTAGATTTAAAATAAGGTGTATTAATGTTTCAGTAGCGCTAGCTGGTGTAAAGTAGAAAAAATAACAAATTTTAATATAATGTATACAACTAGGTGTACCCCCAGTGGGCTTGCCCCTTAATTACTTAGGTAATTATAAATACAAAAACAATTATATAATAGTTAGGACACATGAAATATATATAACTGAATTCGGTAAATCTAACGCTAGGGAGTACACTAAAACAGGTAATGGAATTGAGCTTAAGCAGTTGAAAACAACAGGTTTTTTTCTTAATGAACAACCAGAACATAATTGCAACAAGTTATTTACACTAGCTAAGTGTAGTGTATAATTATGTAATTGAATTAATTATAATTAAGTCCAGTTTGTACACAAAAGCAATAAGCAAAATAATCCCATACAAGTGAATACAATATGATGATATCACAAAGTAAACAAAGCAGTATAAACATTGGATAAAGTCCAATAGATACAAATAGTATAACTAATATAATTAGAATATAAATAGCCAGTGCCTTAAAATAAACAGCGCAGCAGATACAAGATAATGAGCAACGCAGAAGTAACACATAAGTTCAACGAGTGAATTTCAGTTGATTACTATTTAATTACTCTTTGTTTTTTTTCTCCCTCGTTTAATTCAGAGGCAGCACCATCCAGTACTCAAAAGCCAACAAATTCCAGGAGGACCAGTTGAATTAAAGTTTCATTTTTTTTCACAAACAATTTAAAAAGCTGTTATGAGTAACCAATGAGTCATTATTTATCACCTTTGCACAAACATAGCTAATCATTGCAAGAAAGGTGAATGCAAGGCAGGAGGACCAGCCACATCAATGAGCAACAGAGGGGATCGGAAAATGGATCAAAAGTAAGTGATAAACAACTTTAGCAATAAATTTTTTGCAGTAATAGTCGCAAAAGAATTTGTGCTTCGGCCAAGCAGCTATATCACTAGGAAGATTTTCCTAAGTTCATTAAACATCGGGCATTCAAATAAGCAGTGATCTGGAGTTTGAGTATTTTGGCATAACCTAGCCTGATAGCTCCCGAAGGAGCCCGGCTTGATTGATAAGAAAGTCAGCGTTTAACCTATTGGTATTAACTATCTGAAATATATCGTACACTCTTCTTCCTTTATTACTCATATTCCACCTTTCCTGCCATTTCTTAATTTCCTGTTTTTTAAGTAAGGATCTTATTTTACTCTTAGTCCATTTAGGTATAGCTGATTTCCCTTAATTCAGTTGGGCCGTTAAATCTGCTTCCTCATTTTCCACAATACCGACATGTGCCTTTACCCAGTGAAAGTAGATTTTTATATTATTTCCTTTTATTTGTTTTTTTATGTCTTGAACTATATCTCCTTTATAGTTTAGAGAGTTAAGGGCCTCCAAAGCACTCCGAGAGTCGGTGTATATGTCGCTTTTATCAATGTTTTTAGAGATCATATAATTAATTGCTAATTGTATAGCCTAAGCTCCGCTGTATATGAGTTGGCACAATCCAATCTCTCTCTGATCTTATCTATGATTAAATTATTTTTGTAAATCACCACTCCCGCTCCAGTCTTCTCATTTTTTTTTGACCCGTCAGTATAAATTTTTGTACTAGTCTTATTTTTTAAGTCGAAACTCCAGTCAAACCTGATGAGTTCTATTTTCATTATTTTTTTTTCCCTGGTTGAGCAATTATTTTCATCGTATTTAGTACCATTGATATCAATTTCCTGTTTTTTATCGTATAGTTTATATAGACTGTTTGCCGTTTTAGCTTTTAAATATAAAGGTATGCAACCAGCTAGTACATTTAAAGCGTCAGTGGAAACCGTCTTGTAACATTTTGTCAGGAATAACAAAAATGGTCTCTGTATTTGCTGCAGTTTTTTCTGTTTTTTTCCGTGTCCTTATACCATATTTCCGCAGCGTAAAGTAGAATTTTTTCTATGACAATTTCATAAATTTGTTTAGTGATGTCGGGTTTAATCCCCCAGGTTTTTTTGAAATTCTGTTAAGTTTATAGAATAGCTTCAAAGCTTTTTCTCTTGTTTTCATAATATGATCTTCAAAGTTTATTTTTGTATCGATGTGGATGCCCAGATATTTAATATAATCGTGAAATTTTATTTTGTTAACACCCAGTTTAACAGTAGGTTTTCTGCTGATTTTGCCCCTACTCGGCACTATGGTGTAACTGCATTTATCTATGCTTATTTTAAGTTCGTTTTTATTTATCCAATCTTGGCAATAATTCAGTATGCCTGTAGTTGTGTCGCTAAATTTATAAATTACCGGAGATTTGTTTAGGATTAGTATATCATCAGCAAAGGCCTGGATTCTAGTATTATCATTTTCTACATAATCTGTTAAGAGGTCATTAATTATTATAAGCCAAAACAGAGGTCCTAGTGATGATCCTTGAGGGACTCCAATATTATAATCTATCAAGCCTTTATTAGTTATTATTTTTCTATCAGTGATATAATTTATAAGAATACCCAGGAAGTAGCCATTCAAATAGAGTTTTTTCAATTTATCTATAAGTATATTTTTTTCACCGAGTTGAATGCATTCTGTATATCAATTGAGATGATGCAAGTATGATTATTGTTTCTCTTATTTTCGTAAATATTTTCCATTATGTTATCAAGAGCCTGTAAGGTTCCTGCTGAATCCGTATTGATGTTTAGACAAGATGTTATTCGTTTCTAGATGTATAGTGAGGCGGTTTGTTAATATTTTGTCCAGAACTTTACCCATCACTGGCATAATAGACATAGGATTTCATATTTTTAGATCCTTATTTTCCTTTGGGAAAAATATTACTATAGCTTTTTTCCAGTCTTTTGGGAAATACATTTCTGTTAAGCATCTATTAAAGAGGTTTTTGATAAGTTGTTTGTTACTATTGTAAATCTCTTAACGATGCTTATCGTGAAGCCGTCGTGGCCTGGGGCTTTATCTTTGGCTATTCCCCCGATTATATAGTCTATTTCTTCTATGGTTATCTCCTTCCTTTCTCACTGTTTATATTACTCTCAATCACTTGTTCGTATTCAAATGAAATTTGACCAACGCTTCCTCAATGTCGTCCCCATTGTCCAATATAGTTCCATTATCAAGTTGTATACACTCTTGCATGTTTTTTTTTTGTATTGATTAGACCTTGACTTTACCAAAGGTGTCCTTAATGGTTAGTTTGTCAATAAATTCATTAAACGATTTTTCTGGCTTTCTTGATGCTTTTCATGTAACTAGCCCTTTCTTTTTTATATTCGATTTTCAGTAGACTTCTTTTGGTTGGATCTTCTTTTTGAGACCTTTTGCGTAGGGCTCTTAATTTTTTCTTTTAATTTCTAATTCGAGGTTCCACCATGGGGTATTTGTCTTAACATTCTTTCTGGTTTTTCTACTATGTTTTTTACATAATTGACTAGTAGTTGTATTTATCCTATGTATTATTTCATCAATAGTTAAGTCTTGCATTTCCTCATACAATTTTTTCATTTCTTTTTTTATGTTAACTCTAAATTCCATCCAGTGAAGTTGTTCTATCTTCCACCTGTGCCTTTTCTCGCCATTGCTATGTCTAACCTCTGGGACAACCTCAAAGTATATTGCGTTATGATCAGTGTTGATGTACCTGTCTATTACTTCCCATCTCTGTATTCTGTCATCCTCTAGACCAATGGTGATGGTTAGATCAGGCCAGCCCTTGCCAAACGGTCCATTATAAGTGGGCAGGCTATTTGGATTATTTCTTATATGAGCGTTATAGTGAATAACAAATTTGATTATTTCCTCGCCACGATTATCCGTCGGCCTCTGGCCCCAAACTGTCGATTTAGCATTTAGGTCACCTAGTATAATTATTTTTTTATCTTTAGCTTGTTCTACTATATTTTTCAACTGGGTCCATTGCGGTTCCATTCTATCAAGTGTGCCTCCGGCCGGTGGGATATATATTGTCACGATTATTATTTCTTCTTTTGAATGTTGATTTTAATGGCGACAATATGATCAGATATTATTAGTTTAATGAATTTATACCGTCTTTTAATAATTAGCGCAACTTTAGGGTTTTTTTCGCAATAAATTTTCTGATAGCTAGAATGGAATCCGATGATTTCATGTTTTTCACCTCTTCTATAATAAGGTTCGTTTAATGAGATAACGTCGTAATTAGGATCCGCCGCCAGTTCATAAACAGCATGAAGGGAGTTATTCAAATTGAGGTGAAGGCAAGTCCAATTTTGAGGACCTCCAGATGACAGGGGATCAACCTGCAAGTCCGGATCTGGTACCATCGGTGCGCTCATAGTCAGTTCTTTCCCTCAGTCTCTCTATGGCTTTTTTATAATTTTCACAGTTGTTGTCGTATGGTAAATGTTCTGTTTCAAATCCTGTATTAAAATTCTCGTTCGTGTACTTACAGTTTGCAACAAATTTTTTCTTCACAATCTCCGTGTTCCTCTTCTCCACAATTTCTGCACTTTTTTTGTTTGTACAATATCTGGCCAGATGTCCAGTTCGATAACAGTTATAACAGATTCTTGGTCTGAGAAACTCTCTGATGTTATACTTCTGCCAACCTATTTTGACTTTATTTTTCTTATAATCTTACCGAATGAATTTCCGTCTACACTAATTATCCAGTTGTTGCCCTGCCTATTTTTGAACTTGAATATCACTTTTGTACTCTCCTCTTCTAGTTCTTCGTTTTGTAGAATTAGCTTTTTCTCTATTTCTTCCTTGTTTAATTCCTCTTCTACTCCGAATATATTATATGCGGGTTTCTTTTCTTAGGTTTGATAATTGTGTATTTATCTTGAATCTCTCTTAATAACTTGTCTGCGTCTTCTTTACTGTCAACTGTCACAACTAGTCCTCCTCTGTTAATTTTTCTTATCGTGTTTATTCCCACGTTTATATTTTCTGGTTTTATGTTTTCTTTTTTTTTTTTTTTTCCGAGTTTTGTTCCTCCTTTGGAAGTATGGTAAGTGTATGTATTGTTTTAGCTTTCCTAGTTTTTGACCTGGATCTATCCCTTTTTATTATTTTCTGCGTAAGTTTTTTTTGTCTCAATTTCCTCTGTCTTAACTTCCTGAATCAAGTTTTTGAATTGCCTCTCGAGGGCCTTTTAAGTCTAATATGAAGCTTCTCTGTATTTTTACAAGGTAGTAGTTTTTTGATATTACGGTTGTAAATTCTTTTCTATCTCCTTTATTAATTCTATCGTTTTTTCTTATATTTCTGTTCGCTTTTCTAGTTCTTTTTCCAGCGCGACCAGTGTTTCATCACTACATGGGTGATCCACGTCAAAAATAAAGTTTTCAATATTGTCTAGCGTGAGTTTTCTTTTTCCGACATACTAACAAAATATTACTGAGTAGTCAATTGAGTAAGAATGAAGACATATTAAGAACAATATTAACAAATACAAAAGTAATCTTACAAATAGCACGTTATGCATTCAATTCAATAAATACGAATACTACATATAATTCTGAAACCCACCTGCAATAATGTACAAAAAGGTAGAAGCTATTTCCGGATTGACTATGTATTTGAACAGTTTTACACTTGAACATTCAATTAAACAATCTATATTATCTTCTAGAACAGTTACCAATACTACTTGTCACTGTCAAGTCTATCTTATTAACTACTGCATTTATGTGAATAGACCAGTTCAGTTTTTTTTTTCTTTTTCAATCTTCGAATAGAAGCAGCATGTATTTTATGATAAGCAAACAGATATTCCTACCTTTTACATTGAGCCACAAAAGCTATCTTGCTTTACAGGGGCCCCACCACTGTAATAATCTGGCTGATGCAGCCTACAGTAAAACCACAAGGCAAAATTGAGCAGTATATCCAATATAAGCAGTTGTTGGAATCACTTAATGCGCCCAGTTGCTCTTCACCAAGAGTTAGTTTTGTTTATTCTCCACAAAGATAGCACTTAGAAATTTCCACAATACTCCATGCTGCATTCAGGCCGCCATATCTCAATGAAGGCCTGTTAGTCCTAAGGCCAGCAATATTTCTAACTTAGAAATATAAAATAAAAACGTTTTTAACTGTAAATTAAAGTCCTATTTGGGTAAATAGCGTATCACAACTATTTAACACAAACAAATAACTAATAATAATATAGAAATTCGCAAAAACTCAATATTTTCAGGAGCTCACGAAACACCCAACCTACACATTCGCAGTCACCGTTGCCACCTTTTGAAAAATGGAACCTTTTGAAAAATTCTATTATTTTTGAAGAATTTTTTGATAAGCAGGTCCTATTCCTCCACAAAATACTAATTTGGGAAATCTAAGTATCTTCAATGCAATAGAAAAGAATATTAATATATTACCTTATTACCCAATTTCGCTTAAAAAGCCGTTCATCACCGAGTTTTCGCCGAAAAGTAGTCAAAAAATACTTTTCGCATTTATTCGCTCGCTTCGGCAAATTTCGCATTTATTCACATCTATTTCGTAAATACGAAAATGACGTTTACATGAGCGGGTGGTTATCGGGGTTCTTTTGCATGAAAGCAACACGAAACAGGCGCTGGGATATCACTACATTTATATCGATAACGTTAAGGCCTAATCTGGCACCCAAAAGAAAATCGTTCACGGTTTGTAGTGAAAGAGCATCATCTGACACAGGGGTTCTTAAACTTATGTAGTCCGAGGACCCCCTCTTGAACAACATTTCTTTTTGCGGACCCCATCCCCAACTCTAAGCATTTTAAGTCGTTTTTGAGACTTCATTTCTGGCTCAATAGGCACTACGTTATAATAAATACTGGTAAAAATGTATCGCTGGTATTTTAATAAATGGTCTCGCGCATTTATAGAGGCGAACATTTTTATTGCCAATAAATTTCCAGTTGATAGCCAATAAATTGTAAATCTTTTTTTTACCTTAAAAATAACATTAATAATACCTTAAATTAATTTACGTTAGTTAATAATTAAAGTTAATTTTTTAAAAGATAAAGGCGTGCCGGAGAACGGCTAGATTCGAACCGCTAACATCAGAACAGAAGCCCACCGCGATAGCACCACGCTAAGGATCGTTGAAGACTTCGGCACAAAAAGCGGTAGAGGACAGTAGCGGCAACAATTGAGATTGTTAGGATTAAGCCCCTAACTTTATTTCTACTGATCATATAACATAATATATAGCCTATGTCCATCTAGAAAATGTACCTTTCAAACAGTGAAAGAATTTTTCAAATAGGTGCAGTGGTTCCGGAGATTACCCTCCACGTACAAATCGCTCTCTCTTTAAATATAAGTATAGATAGGATAAAAACATAAAATGAAAAAAACAGTAGTAAAAAGAATTTTAAAAGTTACAAATCGTAATACATTAAACTCGTACAAACATTTCTTGGTCAAATATTGGTCAAAATAGATCTATCTTATTATAATATACTAGCCGCTGCGCGACCAGCATGGTCGCTTTTAGATTTGTATTTTCTTTTGCAAAACAACTCAATTGAAAGTAAAATATTAAGGAATGTTAGCATTACCTGTCATCATAAATTACGTTGTTAAGGGGTAGTGAAAACTCAGACAAAAAATTTATAATCATTGATAAATTCACTATAGGCTGATTCTAAAACATCGTGATTCAAAAATGTGAATTCCATTACTTCAGAACAGAGTTAAAGATAAGTCTGAGAAACCCAACACCAATGATTTTAAAAATTATATCTCGCTGCATGTACTATTTTTCAAAACTAAGATATCTACACTTTCGTTACATCAAATAAGAAATTGTTGGGGAAAATTTTCACTTATAAAATGGAGTGAAAATTCTGCAAATACTAAAATAGTATAGATTACATTTCTCTGTATGTATTATTGTTCGCAATTCAGATATCTCCACTTAATATTATTAAATGAGTAAATTAAAATTTTTCGTGTATAAATTAAAATTATGAGTAAAATACAGCAATTAAATTGTACCAAATTACGTGCTATCGTCGAGCCACACACGCGCAGCCGCTAATGTTTACATCCGGTAGTTGCAGCCGTTGCCATTCGGATTGTAGAAATAGCGTCGATTTTTGTGCCGCATACCTACGCGTTTTATATATATAGATTTTCCGTAAATGATTTTACTTAATGAGATGGGTGGAATGAAAGATAGGACGGGTTCTCTATGTTGGAATGTTTTATTCCAAGGTCCGCTTCTACGTTGAGTTTGTTTCTATACTTTGATCTCATATATATATAACTATCGAAAAACCCGTATACATAAACATGTTGTGCAGAACGGAATCAAATGTCGGAGTGCTTCATTTGCAAGTGCAGGGTCATCAGATCCGAGAAATAACCGAAAGTTTGTGAGTTCATTTTTGTCGAATTGTAGTTTCAAAGACGTATCGTGATAATTCCACGAGAATATCTTGTTCAAGTATAGATTGTTAATGTCAAAATCGTTTCGCGTACCCCCAGTAATGGCTACTCGGACCCCCAGGGGTCAGCGGACCACAGTTTAAGAATCTATGATCTAACAGAACAAAACCCTTCAACAAGTGAAAAATAACCATTAAATATTACTCGACTCCAAATATATGCGTCCGAACTTCACCGAGAGA